>JAUJYZ010000768.1:357903-404635 GCA_033675265.1 Actinostola sp. cb2023
AATTAAATAAAGAATTAAGACTATGATATTTATGAACGAATTTAAAACTACCTTATTGAAGAATAAGGACGATAGGAAGAAATACTTTTTTTTTTCGACATAGAGCGCAAGCACTAAATCCATGAAACAAAATCAAAGTTGTTACTGCGTAATAGTTTTTTTTTAGCGACTATTTAGTCGCTATCATCCCAACCAGAACATTTTTTTTTTTTAATGTCAATACACAAGAGACATCAAATACACAATTTGACTTGCTGTTTCATTATGACTTTACTGATCAGAAGCCTTTATTCAAGATCATGTTATGGTTGGGATGATAGTGGCTAAATAGTCGCTAAATAAAATCTATTAGGCAGTAAACAACTTTGATGTCATTTCATGGTTTTTAGTGCTCGTTTATCAAAGCTTATTTAAAATAGTTTTGCTAATATTTATATTTAGAGAATCGAAAAAACTAAATCAACTCGATAAACTGTACAATAGTGTAATAGTAGTAATAGTTTTCTGATTTGTACCTTGGTAGAGGCGCTCAAGTGTAAACACACGCATAAGTAGCCTCAATAGTACGATATTATTTAAGGCTAAAGCTTGTGGGGTCGTGCGGAACAGAAATTGCAAACTAGGCCTAGAGAGTGCCGCAAATGTTTTAGAAAAGTTCGTTCAATGGAAAATGAGCAAGAAACCATTCAGAAAAGCTATCCCAATAGCAACGCAGTACAAGAACAAATGGGCAGTGAATATATTTATCGAGTGGAGAATTGGAAGAGAGAACAAGATATAGTTATTTATGAGCCAACGACTTTTGAGCCAGTGACTAGAGAACTTAGACATGGACGAGTGGGGGGGGTAAATGAGCGTACCGTCGCTGAATGTCTGGATAGCAAAGTTTATACAAGAAGTAGCGGATAATAATAAAGAAGAAGAAGAAAGGATAAGAAAGGACAGCAATATCCAGGACGAACGCTATATCAGATTGTTGCTGCGACGAAACGGCATTTGAAGAGTCGAAAAAAAAACCGTTCAGACGGCCATGATGAACCGAATGAAAGGTGAGCCTTTTACACTATTCTTGGTAGAGCGCTCAAGTGTAAACACGGCATTAGAATATAAAACCTCTTTAGCTTGCTTCGATGTTGTGCCATTTCAGACCATGTGACCATTCCCTAGCTGGCATAAATTACTTTCTTTCTTGGTAACCCAAGAACAAACATATTGATATGAAAATATTTTGAACAAAGATTGTTCTTCCCAAGAGATCTCAATCTCGTTCCTCTTGGTCAGCACCTCTCGTTTCGGTAAGGGAAGGTACTTCATATATGATATCTATATTTTAAGTGTTCTATGCTATTTAAACATTGCGCAGGTATCTTTGCGTTATTGATATTATAATTTTTTTTAGTAATATATATATATATTTTAATTATTTTAATATAACTTTTAGATCTTAGATTTGATATTATTTGTATTGACATACAATAATATATATTAGGTGATATATTTTTAATTATTATTTTTAGTTCAATTTTTCTAGATAGGTGTCCCCAATTAGCATACTTTTAAATGTAAGCTAACAAATTAAGACACATTAATAAAGTTTATTATTATTTATTGAATCAGGGTTAGTGCATACTTTATCGATCCAACTGGAATGGGTGGAACTAATAAACACGAAACCGCGCTATGAAAGAGCCTGTGCCAGGCAGCTAACACCTTCAGTTGTCAGTCATCCATCGTACTGTCAAGAGCTCTGCATCGTAACAATGGGCGCGAAATTTAAATTAAAAAAATTGAATTTTGAAATTGTTGACTTTCTTCGTTCTTTTAATAACATCAAGAACTCATTTTCAAAATCTTGTTATTAGTTTTGAATGATCAGTTTTTGAAAATATTGATATTTAGCTCAGTTTTTATCGAAGTCCAGTTGAATAATAATGATGAACTTTGAGTCGTTCAATACGACATGAATACGAATATGTTACTCCACCATTTCAAATTGATTCAACTGAGCTGGAAAGGTGTGAAATGAAGGCGGTCCAGTCCCTTTTATAGTGCGGTTTCGTGTTTAAGGGGAAGGCTAATTAAGGTAAATATGAAATTTGATACCCTCAAGTTTCTTAGAAATTAACTAACTTTGCCAAGATATCTAGTTGGACTGAAAAACTACATGACAACATGCTTTACTTCGACCCTTGTTCTCTCTGATATTTGTGCGCTTTACTGTTCTCCCGAAGTGTCACCATGGCAACAGCATATGCCAAAACGTAAAAAAAAGGAAAGTTTATATTATATGTAGCGAACTCGTCCTGACCCAGGCTTACAAACATATATAACACAGAGTTGTACAATTTTGACAATGTGTTCCATCGTGACAAAAGGCAAATCCCTATAAATGACACTACGAACTGCGATTTTTTGAACCGAAGAGGATTGAAAGAACCATAACAAACATTTTTATCAATGAAAAACTAAAAACGTCCACACAGTCAACTTCAATATGTATATTAGGAATATCGGAACATCAATTGCATGCTTGCTAATGTACCAACTCCTCATCTGTTCAAGTGTAAAATCTTTGCGGCTACTTGACCTGTGCTTTTTTCGTTGCTGAAAGGTAGACAAACATTCTTGATCGCATTGCATTTTACGACAAAGTTGTACATATTTTGCAAACTAACTTTGTTAGCGGAATTGTGATTAGTATGCAACAGCTGTTTGCACACTACGAGACACAATGTCTCCATCTCTTTCCAGGGACCTGTTTTAATATCTGCTCCTTCATCTTTAATAAATTGTTCGGATTTCCTTCTTTTGTAGGAGGAAACAGTTTCACGATTTGTCCTAGCAGTAACAGGAGGGACTTTTGTGTGCGCATGCGTCGCCACAGTCAGATGAATACAAGATGTACTCGACACAAGTTGTTTGGTTCCAATGTTTACAGTTTTTGCGGACGTATTACGAGAATTGTATGTACTGAACACGCAGAAATGAATTCTTAATGCTATCTTTGTGCCTTAAAGTTATTTCATTGATCGAAATATTAGAATATTATGCCTTTATTTGATATCAAATTCCTGTATTTTTTGCTGTGCTAAATACTCTATTTTGGACAACATGGCGGCCAGCTGACATGGAGTAAACAGTTTGTCGACGTTGCAAGCTCAGTCGCGAAGAAGAGTAAGGGAAAGTAAATACATTTAGTCAATTCTTATACATATTGAATGTATATTATTATATTTTAGCTTTCATCAACACCAAATCAACTTCAAATAAACGAAGATAAACTTGGGTATGATGTCTGGAATACTCAATTATCCCAATTTTTAAAGTTAGTTATCTCGAAATTGAGCCGAAATCTCCACAATATCCACAACATAATTCATTAAAGTCATGTTTCCTGTTTTGAAAAATTCCAGTAACTTCTCTGGGAAAAATCGCTCGGTCGAAGATTTTCGACAATATCTTCGTCATAATTTGTAGAACGTGAATTAATCGTCAACACATTTATTATGGTATTCGTTTTATGGTAGGGCCTCTTCTGTCAGTGTTGCAATGTTCTTGTAATATTCCCATCCAAGGTCATGTTTTTAGATATTATGCTGAGATCGGTCAAAGTGTAAACATTTTATTGAAGTGTAAAGTTTGCATAAATATCATTACTCAAAAATATACATTTTTTGCATATAGCTTGAAATCCAGCCCAAAACTCCACAAAATGTTTTCCATTTCATAGAACTATGTACCATATGCTTTCAGTATATGTTATTGAGATTGTTGGAAAAAATCGCCAGAAGAGAGATAAAATTACAGTTTTTCATGATAACAACAAAAATATCTTCATGGAAAGGTCGGGGAAGACATCTAAATTGTTTTCAAATTCGACGAAACTTTGTACAGGTATAGTAAATAAATACCATAAGACACCAGGACAGTTTCAAGACTGTTGTTACAGTATTTATAGAAAAACAAATTAAGTTATAATCCACAAAATTCCAGCTTGGGCTTCCTGTGCCGTTCAACATCAAACAAAATACGAATTTTGTGAATAGCCAGTGTGCAGTGAAAAGCCAGAATTAAATTAACATTTGACTATATTAAGCCTTTTTGTCGAACTCTGATGATCAAAATAGCAACAGAATAAAATATTGCGTTATTATTACTATAATCGGTTTTTGTGCTTCCGAAATTACGCTTTTACGGTCCAACGGTTAAGCGCATGCTCATGCAAATTTCCCTCCTGTTCCTAGCAGTAGTACTATTGAGTTTTGAAATAATTCCACCTGTTTGAATGACATTTCCACAATTATAACGACAAATATCTGTGCATCCTGATTCTCGTATGACACACGGGCATTTACTTTTTCTTTCACTATCTTTACACGATAATTTGACACTGTTGGGCTTGCCATAACTGCATCCTCTAACAGGTAATTGTGTTTCATAATGAATTTTCTTTTCGGCACGGTTGAATTATGTTCATTTTTTGCAGCCACTACATCTACATTTTCTGGCTGGCTGGCTGGCTGGCTGGCTGGCATCGTGGCTTAACGTGCATCCATCGAGTTATGGATGCACGCGGGAGGTTGCTAAGCACGAGAGAAGCGTAAGAGTCGCACGAGGCGTAGCCGAGTGCGACTCTAGCTTCTTGAGTGCTTAAGCAACCTCCCAAGTGCATCCATAACTCGATGGATGCACGCTAAGTGTGAACCATTTCTTTTATAACATAGCCATCACATTTTCTGGAGAAAATATGGAATACAAGGATTTTATTTGCTGATCAAATACGAAATTCTCAATACGTTACATGATTGGCTAACACGCGCCAAAACAAATCGTCGTTTTTCGTGAATGAGTTGACAACATTTCCACGAGCTACATGTAGTTTACCGCTAAGCTAACTAAACCGGCTTAGATGCGATAGTAAATGATCCAAACTCTAAGGGAAAATATTACAAATGTTTGAGTTTTGAACTGGAATACTTATAATGTCAGAATATCAACGAAAAAGTAATTTATTTGAAGACAGAATGGCTCTCGTTGGAGTTTTGAACGATGTTTACATTTGCTATGGTGCAGTGACTGAAAACAGGCATCGGTGCTTGAACCATTGATGACATTGACGACAATGGAGAGGGAATGATTTGCTCTTGTCTTGATAAAGTTGTGATTGTTTTCACTGCTGACTGATGGACCATGCAATGCCTCTGAAAGGACCCTGCTACAATTGTGAAGCTGCGATGTCGACGGGCGTGAGTTGTAATGGGCAAAAGATTGCTCATTCCTGTGGCCAGAAATCGTCATTATGTGTCTGTTAGCGACACCAGCGTCTGACCAAAGTGTAATGGCAGTTGCTCTAACTGAGTGGTTAGAATAACTTCGCGATAAGGCGGCCTCTTTGACTTAGGCTTTCATCATGCTAGCGAGAGTGTTCACTCCAACGGGCCTCGCTTCGTACCATACTTGTTCATCGTACTTCCAATTTTTCTTTGGATATTGAAAGAAAGCAGTGGAGTCGTGGTTTATCTTTGCAAGGTAAAGTTGTAGTGCTTTAAAGCCATCGTTCTGCTCCTCGGTTTCGTACAACCTGGCTTCTTTTTCACTACTGTTGACATCTTTCAGTCCGCCTGGATGCCTCGTCGTGCGCCATCGTAGCATAATTACGGCCATTTGCATCAACTTCAATCTTAAAACTGATGGTTGAAAGGCTCCGTTGGCTTTCTCGCCCTCTTCTACAGAAAAATAGCACAACGTTGAACCAGACACATCGAAGAAGGGACAAAGGTGCTGCAAAGGAAAAAACTTGACTGGTTTTTAAGCTTCCTGAGATCTTCTACCTCTATGGCTGGCTTGTGTTTTGTATTTTTCTTTGCCGCTTCGTTAATTTTAGTTGTATTAACTGGGCTGGGCGTCTAGCATCTGGTTTGACCGTGCAAATCTTGGGTCATGTGTAAGACGAAGACTAATCTGTTGTATGGAGGGACAATAAGGTAGCGTTCAATGGCATGACGGAATCCAAGTAAGGTTGATTTACTGTAGTTTTCGCCGTTTTTTATCTCTCGCTTTAGCATAAGGTCGAGCCTCAGGTTTTGGTCGAGCTGGCCCGGCAATTGTCATCGACTCCAGTTGTGTTTGGATTTTCTTTTCACTACACCAAACTATGTTTTATGAAAGAGGAAATAATTAAACTATTTTTTTTTATTTCAACATCGACATCATGAACTTACAATGTTTAACGAAACGATAAATACAAAGCCTTGTAGTTGTATGACAAGTTTGTCAGTTCATTATGCGTTGTGTGACTAATATTTACATTGTATTGGTTGTCCGTTGTCCGTTGTCAAGCTACAAACAGTATACTCAAAATACTCAAAACTATTACCACATACCTTTAAAAGTTGATACAGACCAGCTAGTTGTTTTTTTGGTCTTTTCAGAGTGTCGTTCCGACACAATTTTGTCCAACTCTTTATCTGACAACGATGGGAATCTTTGACTTGCTTTTCCCTCGGTTGAAAGCCAGTTAAATTCAACGTCGAATGACGGCACTGGATCAACACCTTCAGAAGGTGGATTTTCAGCCATTTCAAATATTTTTAGTTAGTCTTATTTAAGATTCTTATTAGTTTTAGTTGATAAAAGTACCGAAAAAAGTTTTCTTTGAAAGTCGACCGACTTCCGACCGACAAAACAAATCTGACGTCAGCGTGCAACGCATGGGCAAATGGTCCACGGTAAATTAGCCAATCAGATCATGTGATTTAGTTTAGCTATATGTTATAAAGGGATTTAAACTTGATCTTCAAGCCATTTATTCCGGAGACTGAATTAGGGACATTGACCGCGATAAGTCATCTCGCGCCTACGAAAAACAAAAAACGTCAATTGGAATTGGAGCTCCTGCAATTTCTCTCCGCATTCCCCAAGACATTTTACGCTTCCTTGTGTGGAAAGATTCAGTTGCAAAGGTAGAACACAAGTACATGAAGACCAATGTCCTTATCTGGGCCAACATGGTAGACATCCTTGCCATTGCCCCTCCCGGCTTGCTGCTGGTATCCTGACTTGTAGGATCTTAGTTAAATAGCTCATATACCTTCAAAACTACGAGAACATTGAATATATCTGTATGTAATGCGGGTCATGAACTGATTTCCCATCCATCTTTGCGGTCTCAGCTTCTATGATTTATGATTTTCAACCCGACAACGATCAGTTATGCAATTAGCTATATACGTACGTTGCTCCAGAATGCCATCGCATCACCTACCGATCGTTACATCTATGCCAGGGATTTGGCCTTTTTCACGTTAAGTTTTCGACGGGAGGAAGGGCCTAAGACTTGGGACGGATCAAAACCGTGGATTCTATATTGGCTGGAAATCCACGCAAATGGTCGACCTTTACTCACAAACGGAGAGAGTTATGGGAGCCACAAGTTCCAAGCCTACCCCTACGCCGAACCCACTCAACCTGGACTCATATTTTACCCATAACTCTATCTATTGTCCATAGGCCTTTGTGAAGCGAGGGTGCGCTTTGAATATATATAATACCATTCTAGCTAAAACTATACTTCTGTATGACGAAAAGCCGTAGGTGGTCTAGATGATCAAAATTATAATCAAAGGATCACCTTCAAACACTGATACCTGCCGTCCACAATACCACGCAAAGTAAATTCTCCGGTTTAATTCCGTAGATTTTAACCTCAGATTGGATTGCCGATAAACGTTTATTTATGTACGAGTTTGTTTTCAGAAAACGAACGAGCGAGTCTTCAAGCGTATATATAAATACCGTAAAAAAGCACTTTCCATGCTGCAATTTGTTTATTAGAGTCGTTTTTTCGTATGAGTGGGAAACCTACGGCACGGAGTTACGGTCACGGTACGGAATCGAAGACATTGTATTCAACCAATCACAGCGCGCAAAATCATCGCTCAACCAATCAGAATGCCGGCTTGGATACGGCATGATGATGGCGCGATACGGTCACGGTACAGCACGAACGGTACCGTATAGCTACATGTACTTCCCACTCTTACGAAAACGACTCTATATACAAACTGAGATTTTTCTTACCATTTATAGAAGATTTTAGTAATTTTGCCATTCTTCCGGCAACATACTGAAGTTTTCACTGTTAGTACTTTGCATTTTACATAATATTTTGAAGGGCGATCGCGAAGGCTGTAACTTTATAAACAGTACACACTAAAATATTCGTTTACACACAAAAAAAAATTCTCACCTTCTATCGATTGCATATATAGAGATTATTACATGTTAAGATCATGCAAGAGAAAATGAGGGACAGAGAGTGAATCTGCCAGTCATGGCCTTGGGATATGTGAATCGTAGTTGGGCTATTTTTAGCATGCGGACGTAAAAGAAAACTCACTTCCGTTTCGGTTTGAGTGTCAACGTGGTCATATGTTTTGACTGTTTTGTCGATGAAACCAATTCAAAAAATGAAGGAAAATGGTTTTTATTAAGCAGATACTTCGAAAAGGAAAGAGATATACTCAGATTAAAGTGACTCGCTGGAAGAAAATTGGAATTCTTTCGATGAATTTGAGCCCGATACTCGGAGCGAAGACGACGGCTCTGATTGACCTGGCATGATTTACAACATATTTCGAACGAGCAACAACCCTCCGAACTTCAACAGCCATTTCAAAGAAGCTCAGGCGGCAAACAGCGGAGGGCGAACGTTAAAAAATAAACTGTCTTTATTTCGAAAACGATGGGAATTTCTTCAAAACTCTGCAATTTATAGTCCTTTACGAACGTCTGTTGTGTGCTACGAGAGATTACATAAATAAACTGACAGATATCTGTCAAATAAAACATACCTACTGAATTAAATTACAACCGTCGTCTTTCAATTCGAATTTTCTCCCAGCGAGTCACTTTAATCTGAGTATATCTCTTTCTTTTTCGAAGTATCTGCTTAATAAAAACCATTTTCTTTCATTTTTGAATTGGTTTCATCGACAAAACAGTCAAAAACATATGACCACGTTGACACTCAAACCGAAACGGAAGTGAGTTTTCTTTTACGTCCGCATGCTAAAAATAGCCCAACTACGATTCACATATCCCAGCTTGACCCTCACGAACGAGCGAGTCTTCGAGCGAGTGAGTGATTTGTCATTAAAATCGAGTGAATAAAAACAATATCATGATCTTAACATGTAATAATTTGTTTATTACACATTAAGCATTGATATACAGTACTTATAAGGTTTAAAGCAACTTTATTAAAATCACTAGTAAAAGTCATTGTTTCCTCACCGAAAGCAACATTTCCTTGATATATCCATCGACTACTTCGAAGTTCTGCTCTTCTTTATCGCTTTAAAATGATCCAAGCAATTTTATGTCTTCATTGGTCTTCCAAGCAGTGTTGTTGCTATCATTTTCTTCAAGAAAACCATCAATATCGTTTGAAATAGTACAAATATCGAACTTGAAGTTGCTTCACTTCGTCCTCAGCTCGATAGAAAAAAGCGGGAATCCAAACGCGCTCGCGTCGTGTACAAATTATATAAGAAGGATTGTGATTGGTCAGTGTAATCTCTAACGAAGAATTTGATTGGACAATTCTATCCCGTGTAGTGATATCATATTATTTCACTAGTGATTGATATGATATCACTTTACCGGATATCAATTTTATTCACGGCATTATCACACTGATATCAATGCTTAATGTGTCATAAAAGTTTTTATTCAACAAAAAGGCTCTGGGGTTTTTGATTTAACTGACCGTAATACGTAATATTTTTCCACAGAGCGAGAGGGCAGTTTGCACGACTGTTACAAGGTAGATTTCTGTCTTCTCCTTTTCACTGTTGTCATTACTCATCGTGAACATTATGATAAGTAATACCATGACAAGAGGGAAAGTTTTTGTCTGCTATTTTTTCATTACTGTCACGCCAAACTCACACATCCATAATAATAATAATAATAATATTATCAATTATAATAATTAATAATAACAATAATTAATAATTAATAATTAATAATAAAAATCAGCAACTGAATGTGTCAGTTGGTGTTGCAGATCAATACTTACTCCTCATGAACATTAACTATGTTATACTGCACACTTTGTCTAATATTTTGTTTCGAATTTTTTTGCAGAAGGAGAAGGCTTGTCATGATGTAAAGGTTAGTTTTTTTGTCTGCTATTTTTTTCATTTTTGTCACACCAGCTCACACACTAATAATAATAATAACGATAAGTATAATAATAACAACAATAATAATATAGAGTCTGATTGGACGTTGAGACAGGCTCTTAATTGTTTTGTCAACAACATTTCGTGCATCAAACAATCAAATTTGTTTTTGCACTTCTTAAGTACATGAAAGTGCTGATAAATGTCTCCTGGGATCATGTCGTGCTTGGTGCGATAATTTTTGTAGATAGAAGACGATTGTTGCTTGTGTGCACTACGCGTTCATGCAAATGCACACGTGTGTAGCCTACATATCGAGCATCGCACAGGTTACATTGAAAAGAATACACCACACATTGAATGTTGGTGAACGATTTGTGGCCAGGACTGTTGACCAACAATGTGTGGTGTATTCTTTTTAATGTAACCTGGGTGATGTTGGATATGTAGGCGACACATGCAGGCATTTGCATGAAGGTGTGGTTGCACAGAGGCAAAAATCGTCTTCCATCTAATAATAATAATAATAAAAAATTTATTTCTTATATTGCGCAAAAAAACATGTGAATGATCTATTGCGCATTACATTATATATATATACTAAAAATACTACGAATGCAAAAACTAATGATTATAATCTACAAACATTATCGTGCCAAGTACGACATGGCCTCAGGATACATTATAAGTACTTTTGTGTACTTAAGAAGTGCAAAAAACAAATTTGATTGTTTGGCACACAAAATGCTGCTGATAAAACAATTAAGACCCAGTCTCAATGTCCAGTCCGATTCTATCCGTGCGAAACTGTTTCTTAACTTCAGGTTAGTTTTTGTCTGCTATTTTTTCATTACTGTCACGCCAACTCACACATCCATAATAATAATAATAATAATAGTAATAATAATAATAATAATAATAATAATAATAATAATAATAATGCGGAGGAGGCTAACGTTAGCACACCATGAAGTTTTTTTTTCGTATTTTCGGGCACTTTCCGGTCCCTTGATTGGGCAACTTCCACGTCTTTTGTTCAGGGAGGCTCTAAGTAGGCTTTGGATCGGTTTTGACTGGTCTTTATTCAAGCTGTGGCTAACTAGGACTAATTACAATTTTCCTCCCTTGGTATAAAACGAACTAGTGAGACCACAGGCAGCCCAACCATTTGCTTTTGAGGCTACTAAATAATCAAATAAAAATGATATTTGCGTCTTTTTTTTTGATGGGTTTCCTGTGGTAGAACGCGCGCGCGCGCGAAATATATGTTGGGTGTTCCCTGTGTTGAGTAACGTATAATGTTGGGCTCCCTGTGCGCATCCCGCGCGTCCCGCAGTACATGTGTATATTTAAACGAGGTATGAAACTAGGTCACGTGACAAATACGTTTTTGCTCCTAATCTTTGTAAAATGACGTGAAAAATTCAATTTTTTCTTCGAATAACTAAACTTTACCGTATTCTCTAAACACTTCATAAGTTTCAGCCGTCTAACTTTCACCGTACGCTGATAAAACTTTAATTTTGACATTTTTGCGCCTCATGGCCTTGATGTGCGGTGGTACTTTTCTGGTGCACTTTTTTGCACCAGAAAAGTACCACCGCACATCAGGCCATGAGGCGCAAAATGTCAAAAATTAAAGTTTATCAGCGTACGGTGAAGTTAGACGGCTGAAACTTATGAAGTGTTTAGAGAATACGGTAAAGTTTTAGTTTATTCGAAGAAAAAAATTGAATTTTTCACGTCATTTTTTACAAAGATTAGGAGCAAAAACGTATTTGTCACGTGACCTAGTTTCATACCTCGTTTAAATATACACATGTACTGCGGGACGCGCGGGATGCGCACAGGGAGCCCAACATTATACGTTACTCAACACAGGGAACCCAACATATATTTCGCGCGCGCGCGCGTTCTACCACAGGAAACCCATCAAAAAAAAAAGACGCAAATATCATTTTATTTGATTATTTAGTAGCCTCAAAAGCAATGGTTGGGCTGCCTGTGGTCTCACTAGTTCGTTTATACCAAGGGAGGAAAATTGTAATTAGTCCTAGTTAGCCACAGCTTGAATAAAAGACCAGTCAAAACCGATCCAAAGCCTACTTAGAGCCTCCCTGAACAAAAGACGTGGAAGTTGCCCAATCAAGGGACCGGAAAGTGCCCGAAAATACGAAAAAAAAACTTCATGGTGTGCTAACGTTAGCCTCCTCCGCATTATTATTATTATTATTATTATTATTATTATTATTATTACTATTATTATTATTATTATTATGGATGTGTGAGTTTGGCGTGACAGTAATGAAAAAATAGCAGACAAAAAACTAACCTGAAGTTAAGAAACAGTTTCGCACGGATAGAATCGGACTGGACATTGAGACTGGGTCTTAATTGTTTTATCAGCAGCATTTTTTGTGTGCCAAACAATCAAATTTGTTTTTGCACTTCTTAAGTACACAAAAAGTACTTATAAATGTATCCTGAGGGCCATGTCGTACTTGGCACGATAATGTTTGTAGATTATAATCATTAGTTTTTGCATTCGTAGTATTTTTAGTATATATATATAATGTAATGCGCAATAGATCATTCACATGTTTTTTGCGCAATATAAGAAATAAATTTTTTATTATTATTATTATTAGATGGAAGACGATTTTTGCCTCTGTGCAACCACACCTTCATGCAAATGCCTGCATGTGTCGCCTACATATCCAACATCACCCAGGTTACATTTAAAAAGAATACACCACACATTGTTGGTCAACAGTCCTGGCCACAAATCGTTCACCAACATTCAATGTGTGGTGTATTCTTTTCAATGTAACCTGTGCGATGCTCGATATGTAGGCTACACACGTGTGCATTTGCATGAACGCGTAGTGCACACAAGCAACAATCGTCTTCTATCTACAAAAATTATCGCACCAAGCACGACATGATCCCAGGAGACATTTATCAGCACTTTCATGTACTTAAGAAGTGCAAAAACAAATTTGATTGTTTGATGCACGAAATGTTGTTGACAAAACAATTAAGAGCCTGTCTCAACGTCCAATCAGACTCTATATTATTATTGTTGTTATTATTATACTTATCGTTATTATTATTATTAGTGTGTGAGCTGGTGTGACAAAAATGAAAAAAAATAGCAGACAAAAACTAACCTTTTACATCATGACAAGCCTTCTCCTTCTGCAAAAAAATTCGAAACAAAATATTAGACAAGTGTGCAGTATAACATAGTTAATGTTCATGAGGAGTAAGTATTGATCTGCAACACCAACTGACACATTCAGTTGCTGATTTTTATTATTAATTATTAATTATTAATTATTGTTATTATTAATTATTATAATTGATAATATTATTATTATTATTATTATGGATGTGTGAGTTGGCGTGACAGTAATGAAAAAATAGCAGACAAAAACTTTCCCTCTTGTCATGGTATTACTTATCATAATGTTCACGATGAGTAATGACAACAGTGAAAAGGAGAAGACAGAAATCTACCTTGTAACAGTCGTGCAACTGCCCTCTCGCTCTGTGGAAAAATATTACGTATTACGGTCAGTTAAATCAAAAACCCCAGAGCCTTTTTGTTGAATAAAAACTTTTATGACACATTAAGCATTGATATCAGTGTGATAATGCCGTGAATAAAATTGATATCCGGTAAAGTGATATCATATCAATCACTAGTGAAATAATATGATATCACTACACGGGATAGAATTGTCCAATCAAATTCTTCGTTAGAGATTACACTGACCAATCACAATCCTTCTTATATAATTTGTACACGACGCGAGCGCGTTTGGATTCCCGCTTTTTTCTATCGAGCTGAGGACGAAGTGAAGCAACTTCAAGTTCGATATTTGTACTATTTCAAACGATATTGATGGTTTTCTTGAAGAAAATGATAGCAACAACACTGCTTGGAAGACCAATGAAGACATAAAATTGCTTGGATCATTTTAAGCGATAAAGAAGAGCAGAACTTCGAAGTAGTCGATGGATATATCAAGGAAATGTTGCTTTCGGTGAGGAAACAATGACTTTTACTAGTGATTTTAATAAAGTTGCTTTAAACCTTATAAGTACTGTATATCAATGCTTAATGTGTAATAAACAAATTATTACATGTTAAGATCATGATATTGTTTTTATTCACTCGATTTTAATGACAAAATCACTCACTCGCTCGAAGACTCGCTCGTTCGTGAGGGTCAAGCTGGGATATGTGAATCGTAGTTGGGCTATTTTTAGCATGCGGACGTAAAAAAGAAAACTCACTTCCGTTTCGGTTTGAGTGTCAACGTGGTCATATGTTTTGACTGTTTTGTCGATGAAACCAATTCAAAAATGAAAGAAAATGGTTTTTTTATTAAGCAGATACTTCGAAAAAGAAAGAGATATACTCAGATTAAAGTGACTCGCTGGGAGAAAATTCGAATTGAAAGACGACGGTTGTAATTTAATTCAGTAGGTATGTTTTATTTGACAGATATCTGTCAGTTTATTTATGTAATCTCTCGTAGCACACAACAGACGTTCGTAAAGGACTATAAATTGCAGAGTTTTGAAGAAATTCCCATCGTTTTCGAAATAAAGACAGTTTATTTTTTAACGTTCGCCCTCCGCTGTTTGCCGCCTGAGCTTCTTTGAAATGGCTGTTGAAGTTCGGAGGGTTGTTGCTCGTTCGAAATATGTTGTAAATCATGCCAGGTCAATCAGAGCCGTCGTCTTCGCTCCGAGTATCGGGCTCAAATTCATCGAAAGAATTCCAATTTTCTTCCAGCGAGTCACTTTAATCTGAGTATATCTCTTTCCTTTTCGAAGTATCTGCTTAATAAAAACCATTTTCCTTCATTTTTGAATTGGTTTCATCGACAAAACAGTCAAAACATATGACCACGTTGACACTCAAACCGAAACGGAAGTGAGTTTTCTTTTACGTCCGCATGCTAAAAATAGCCCAACTACGATTCACATATCCCAAGGCCATGACTGGCAGATTCACTCTCTGTCCCTCATTTTCTCTTGCATGATCTTAACATGTAATAATCTCTATATATGCAATCGATAGAAGGTGAGAATTTTTTTTTGTGTGTAAACGAATATTTTAGTGTGTACTGTTTATAAAGTTACAGCCTTCGCGATCGCCCTTCAAAATATTATGTAAAATGCAAAGTACTAACAGTGAAAACTTCAGTATGTTGCCGGAAGAATGGCAAAATTACTAAAATCTTCTATAAATGGTAAGAAAAATCTCAGTTTTGTGTATATAGAGTCGTTTTCGTAAGAGTGGGAAGTACATGTAGCTATACGGTACCGTTCGTGCTGTACCGTGACCGTATCGCGCCATCATCATGCCGTATCCAAGCCGGCATTCTGATTGGTTGAGCGATGATTTTGCGCGCTGTGATTGGTTGAATACAATGTCTTCGATTCCGTACCGTGACCGTAACTCCGTGCCGTAGGTTTCCCACTCATACGAAAACGACTCTAATAAACAAATTGCAGCATGGAAAGTGCTTTTTTTACGGTATTTATATATACGCTTGAAGACTCGCTCGTTCGTTTTCTGAAAACAAACTCGTACATAAATAAACGTTTATCGGCAATCCAATCTGAGGTTAAAATCTACGGAATTAAACCGGAGAATTTACTTTGCGTGGTATTGTGGACGGCAGGTATCAGTGTTTGAAGGTGATCCTTTGATTATAATTTTGATCATCTAGACCACCTACGGCTTTTCGTCATACAGAAGTATAGTTTTAGCTAGAATGGTATTATATATATTCAAAGCGCACCCTCGCTTCACAAAGGCCTATGGACAATAGATAGAGTTATGGGTAAAATATGAGTCCAGGTTGAGTGGGTTCGGCGTAGGGGTAGGCTTGGAACTTGTGGCTCCCATAACTCTCTCCGTTTGTGAGTAAAGGTCGACCATTTGCGTGGATTTCCAGCCAATATAGAATCCACGGTTTTGATCCGTCCCAAGTCTTAGGCCCTTCCTCCCGTCGAAAACTTAACGTGAAAAAGGCCAAATCCCTGGCATAGATGTAACGATCGGTAGGTGATGCGATGGCATTCTGGAGCAACGTACGTATATAGCTAATTGCATAACTGATCGTTGTCGGGTTGAAAATCATAAATCATAGAAGCTGAGACCGCAAAGATGGATGGGAAATCAGTTCATGACCCGCATTACATACAGATATATTCAATGTTCTCGTAGTTTTGAAGGTATATGAGCTATTTAACTAAGATCCTACAAGTCAGGATACCAGCAGCAAGCCGGGAGGGGCAATGGCAAGGATGTCTACCATGTTGGCCCAGATAAGGACATTGGTCTTCATGTACTTGTGTTCTACCTTTGCAACTGAATCTTTCCACACACAAGGAAGCGTAAAATGTCTTGGGGAATGCGGAGAGAAATTGCAGGAGCTCCAATTCCAATTGACGTTTTTGTTTTTCGTAGGCGCGAGATGACTTATCGCGGTCAATGTCCCTAATTCAGTCTCCGGAATAAATGGCTTGAAGATCAAGTTTAAATCCCTTTATAACATATAGCTAAACTAAATCACATGATCTGATTGGCTAATTTACCGTGGACCATTTGCCCATGCGTTGCACGCTGACGTCAGATTTGTTTTGTCGGTCGGAAGTCGGTCGACTTTCAAAGAAAACTTTTTTCGGTACTTTTATCAACTAAAACTAATAAGAATCTTAAATAAGACTAACTAAAAATATTTGAAATGGCTGAAAATCCACCTTCTGAAGGTGTTGATCCAGTGCCGTCATTCGACGTTGAATTTAACTGGCTTTCAACCGAGGGAAAAGCAAGTCAAAGATTCCCATCGTTGTCAGATAAAGAGTTGGACAAAATTGTGTCGGAACGACACTCTGAAAAGACCAAAAAAACAACTAGCTGGTCTGTATCAACTTTTAAAGGTATGTGGTAATAGTTTTGAGTATTTTGAGTATACTGTTTGTAGCTTGACAACGGACAACGGACAACCAATACAATGTAAATATTAGTCACACAACGCATAATGAACTGACAAACTTGTCATACAACTACAAGGCTTTGTATTTATCGTTTCGTTAAACATTGTAAGTTCATGATGTCGATGTTGAAATAAAAAAATAGTTTAATTATTTCCTCTTTCATAAAACATAGTTTGGTGTAGTGAAAAGAAAATCCAAACACAACTGGAGTCGATGACAATTGCCGGGCCAGCTCGACCAAAACCTGAGGCTCGACCTTATGCTAAAGCGAGAGATAAAAACGGCGAAAACTACAGTAAATCAACCTTACTTGGATTCCGTCATGCCATTGAACGCTACCTTATTGTCCCTCCATACAACAGATTAGTCTTCGTCTTACACATGACCCAAGATTTGCACGGTCAAACCAGATGCTAGACGCCCAGCCCAGTTAATACAACTAAAATTAACGAAGCGGCAAAGAAAATACAAAACACAAGCCAGCCATAGAGGTAGAAGATCTCAGGAAGCTTAAAACCAGTCAAGTTTTTTTCCTTTGCAGCACCTTTGTCCCTTCTTCGATGTGTCTGGTTCAACGTTGTGCTATTTTTCTGTAGAAGAGGGCGAGAAAGCCAACGGAGCCTTTCAACCATCAGTTTTAAGATTGAAGTTGATGCAAATGGCCGTAATTATGCTACGATGGCGCACGACGAGGCATCCAGGCGGACTGAAAGATGTCAACAGTAGTGAAAAAGAAGCCAGGTTGTACGAAACCGAGGAGCAGAACGATGGCTTTAAAGCACTACAACTTTACCTTGCAAAGATAAACCACGACTCCACTGCTTTCTTTCAATATCCAAAGAAAAATTGGAAGTACGATGAACAAGTATGGTACGAAGCGAGGCCCGTTGGAGTGAACACTCTCGCTAGCATGATGAAAGCCTAAGTCAAGAGGCCGCCTTATCGCGAAGTTATTCTAACCACTCAGTTAGAGCAACTGCCATTACACTTTGGTCAGACGCTGGTGTCGCTAACAGACACATAATGACGATTTCTGGCCACAGGAATGAGCAATCTTTTGCCCATTACAACTCACGCCCGTCGACATCGCAGCTTCACAATTGTAGCAGGGTCCTTTCAGAGGCATTGCATGGTCCATCAGTCAGCAGTGAAAAACAATCACAACTTTATCAAGACAAGAGCAAATCATTCCCTCTCCATTGTCGTCAATGTCATCAATGGTTCAAGCACCGATGCCTGTTTTCAGTCACTGCACCATAGCAAATGTAAACATCGTTCAAAACTCCAACGAGAGCCATTCTGTCTTCAAATAAATTACTTTTTCGTTGATATTCTGACATTATAAGTATTCCAGTTCAAAACTCAAACATTTGTAATATTTTCCCTTAGAGTTTGGATCATTTACTATCGCATCTAAGCCGGTTTAGTTAGCTTAGCGGTAAACTACATGTAGCTCGTGGAAATGTTGTCAACTCATTCACGAAAAACGACGATTTGTTTTGGCGCGTGTTAGCCAATCATGTAACGTATTGAGAATTTCGTATTTGATCAGCAAATAAAATCCTTGTATTCCATATTTTCTCCAGAAAATGTGATGGCTATGTTATAAAAGAAATGGTTCACACTTAGCGTGCATCCATCGAGTTATGGATGCACTTGGGAGGTTGCTTAAGCACTCAAGAAGCTAGAGTCGCACTCGGCTACGCCTCGTGCGACTCTTACGCTTCTCTCGTGCTTAGCAACCTCCCGCGTGCATCCATAACTCGATGGATGCACGTTAAGCCACGATGCCAGCCAGCCAGCCAGCCAGCCAGCCAGAAAATGTAGATGTAGTGGCTGCAAAAATGAACATAATTCAACCGTGCCGAAAAGAAAATTCATTATGAAACACAATTACCTGTTAGAGGATGCAGTTATGGCAAGCCCAACAGTGTCAAATTATCGTGTAAAGATAGTGAAAGAAAAAGTAAATGCCCGTGTGTCATACGAGAATCAGGATGCACAGATATTTGTCGTTATAATTGTGGAAATGTCATTCAAACAGGTGGAATTATTTCAAAACTCAATAGTACTACTGCTAGGAACAGGAGGGAAATTTGCATGAGCATGCGCTTAACCGTTGGACCGTAAAAGCGTAATTTCGGAAGCACAAAAACCGATTATAGTAATAATAACGCAATATTTTATTCTGTTGCTATTTTGATCATCAGAGTTCGACAAAAAGGCTTAATATAGTCAAATGTTAATTTAATTCTGGCTTTTCACTGCACACTGGCTATTCACAAAATTCGTATTT
The DNA here is from genome assembly GCA_033675265.1 of Actinostola sp. cb2023. Classification (NCBI taxonomy): domain Eukaryota; kingdom Metazoa; phylum Cnidaria; class Anthozoa; order Actiniaria; family Actinostolidae; genus Actinostola; species Actinostola sp. cb2023. The sequence goes on from JAUJYZ010000768.1 coordinate 377,410, forward strand.
TGTTTGATGTTGAACGGCACAGGAAGCCCAAGCTGGAATTTTGTGGATTATAACTTAATTTGTTTTTCTATAAATACTGTAACAACAGTCTTGAAACTGTCCTGGTGTCTTATGGTATTTATTTACTATACCTGTACAAAGTTTCGTCGAATTTGAAAACAATTTAGATGTCTTCCCCGACCTTTCCATGAAGATATTTTTGTTGTTATCATGAAAAAACTGTAATTTTATCTCTTCTGGCGATTTTTTCCAACAATCTCAATAACATATACTGAAAGCATATGGTACATAGTTCTATGAAATGGAAAACATTTTGTGGAGTTTTGGGCTGGATTTCAAGCTATATGCAAAAAATGTATATTTTTGAGTAATGATATTTATGCAAACTTTACACTTCAATAAAATGTTTACACTTTGACCGATCTCAGCATAATATCTAAAAACATGACCTTGGATGGGAATATTACAAGAACATTGCAACACTGACAGAAGAGGCCCTACCATAAAACGAATACCATAATAAATGTGTTTGACGATTAATTCACGTTCTACAAATTATGACGAAGATATTGTCGAAAATCTTCGACCGAGCGATTTTTCCCAGAGAAGTTACTGGAATTTTTCAAAACAGGAAACATGACTTTAATGAATTATGTTGTGGATATTGTGGAGATTTCGGCTCAATTTCGAGATAACTAACTTTAAAAATTGGGATAATTGAGTATTCCAGACATCATACCCAAGTTTATCTTCGTTTATTTGAAGTTGATTTGGTGTTGATGAAAGCTAAAATATAATAATATACATTCAATATGTATAAGAATTGACTAAATGTATTTACTTTCCCTTACTCTTCTTCGCGACTGAGCTTGCAACGTCGACAAACTGTTTACTCCATGTCAGCTGGCCGCCATGTTGTCCAAAATAGAGTATTTAGCACAGCAAAAATACAGGAATTTGATATCAAATAAAGGCATAATATTCTAATATTTCGATCAATGAAATAACTTTAAGGCACAAAGATAGCATTAAGAATTCATTTCTGCGTGTTCAGTACATACAATTCTCGTAATACGTCCGCAAAAACTGTAAACATTGGAACCAAACAACTTGTGTCGAGTACATCTTGTATTCATCTGACTGTGGCGACGCATGCGCACACAAAAGTCCCTCCTGTTACTGCTAGGACAAATCGTGAAACTGTTTCCTCCTACAAAAGAAGGAAATCCGAACAATTTATTAAAGATGAAGGAGCAGATATTAAAACAGGTCCCTGGAAAGAGATGGAGACATTGTGTCTCGTAGTGTGCAAACAGCTGTTGCATACTAATCACAATTCCGCTAACAAAGTTAGTTTGCAAAATATGTACAACTTTGTCGTAAAATGCAATGCGATCAAGAATGTTTGTCTACCTTTCAGCAACGAAAAAAGCACAGGTCAAGTAGCCGCAAAGATTTTACACTTGAACAGATGAGGAGTTGGTACATTAGCAAGCATGCAATTGATGTTCCGATATTCCTAATATACATATTGAAGTTGACTGTGTGGACGTTTTAGTTTTTCATTGATAAAAATGTTTGTTATGGTTCTTTCAATCCTCTTCGGTTCAAAAAATCGCAGTTCGTAGTGTCATTTATAGGGATTTGCCTTTTGTCACGATGGAACACATTGTCAAAATTGTACAACTCTGTGTTATATATGTTTGTAAGCCTGGGTCAGGACGAGTTCGCTACATATAATATAAACTTTCCTTTTTTTACGTTTTGGCATATGCTGTTGCCATGGTGACACTTCGGGAGAACAGTAAAGCGCACAAATATCAGAGAGAACAAGGGTCGAAGTAAAGCATGTTGTCATGTAGTTTTTCAGTCCAACTAGATATCTTGGCAAAGTTAGTTAATTTCTAAGAAACTTGAGGGTATCAAATTTCATATTTACCTTAATTAGCCTTCCCCTTAAACACGAAACCGCACTATAAAAGGGACTGGACCGCCTTCATTTCACACCTTTCCAGCTCAGTTGAATCAATTTGAAATGGTGGAGTAACATATTCGTATTCATGTCGTATTGAACGACTCAAAGTTCATCATTATTATTCAACTGGACTTCGATAAAACTGAGCTAAATATCAATATTTTCAAAACTGATCATTCAAAACTAATAACAAGATTTTGAAAATGAGTTCTTGATGTTATTAAAAGAACGAAGAAAGTCAACAATTTCAAAATTCAATTTTTTTAATTTAAATTTCGCGCCCATTGTTACGATGCAGAGCTCTTGACAGTACGATGGATGACTGACAACTGAAGGTGTTAGCTGCCTGGCACAGGCTCTTTCATAGCGCGGTTTCGTGTTTATTAGTTCCACCCATTCCAGTTGGATCGATAAAGTATGCACTAACCCTGATTCAATAAATAATAATAAACTTTATTAATGTGTCTTAATTTGTTAGCTTACATTTAAAAGTATGCTAATTGGGGACACCTATCTAGAAAAATTGAACTAAAAATAATAATTAAAAATATATCACCTAATATATATTATTGTATGTCAATACAAATAATATCAAATCTAAGATCTAAAAGTTATATTAAAATAATTAAAAATATATATATATATTACTAAAAAAAAATTATAATATCAATAACGCAAAGATACCTGCGCAATGTTTAAATAGCATAGAACACTTAAAATATAGATATCATATATGAAGTACCTTCCCTTACCGAAACGAGAGGTGCTGACCAAGAGGAACGAGATTGAGATCTCTTGGGAAGAACAATCTTTGTTCAAAATATTTTCATATCAATATGTTTGTTCTTGGGTTACCAAGAAAGAAAGTAATTTATGCCAGCTAGGGAATGGTCACATGGTCTGAAATGGCACAACATCGAAGCAAGCTAAAGAGGTTTTATATTCTAATGCCGTGTTTACACTTGAGCGCTCTACCAAGAATAGTGTAAAAGGCTCACCTTTCATTCGGTTCATCATGGCCGTCTGAACGGTTTTTCGACTCTTCAAATGCCGTTTCGTCGCAGCAACAATCTGATATAGCGTTCGTCCTGGATATTGCTGTCCTTTCTTATCCTTTCTTCTTCTTCTTATTATTATCCGCTACTTCTTGTATAAACTTTGCTATCCAGACATTCAGCGACGGTACGCTCATTTACCCCCCACTCGTCCATGTCTAAGTTCTCTAGTCACTGGCTCAAAGTCGTTGGCTCATAAATAACTATATCTTGTTCTCTCTTCCAATTCTCCACTCGATAAATATATTCACTGCCCATTTGTTCTTGTACTGCGTTGCTATTGGGATAGCTTTCTGAATGGTTTCTTGCTCATTTTCCATTGAACGAACTTTTCTAAAACATTTGCGGCACTCTCTAGGCCTAGTTTGCAATTTCTGTTCCGCACGACCCCACAAGCTTTAGCCTTAAATAATATCGTACCATTGAGGCTACTTATGCCGTGTTTACACTTGAGCGCTCTACCAAGGTACAAATCAGAAAACTATTACTACTATTACACTATTGTACAGTTTATCGAGTTGATTTAGTTTTTCGATTCTCTAAATATAAATATTAGCAAAACTATTTTAAATAAGCTTGATAAACGAGCACTAAAACCATGAAATGACATCAAAGTTGTTACTGCCTAATAGATTTTATTTAGCGACTATTTAGCCACTATCATCCAACCATAACATGATCTTGAATAAAGGCTTCTGATCAGTAAAGTCATAATGAACAGCAAGTCAAATTGTGTATTTGATGTCTCTTGTGTATTGACATTAAAAAAAAATGTTCTGGTTGGATGATAGCGACTAAATAGTCGCTAAAAAAAACTATTACGCAGTAACAACTTTGATTTTGTTTCATGGATTTAGTGCTTGCGCTCTATGTCGAAAAAAAGTATTTCTTCCTATCGTCCTTATTCTTCAATAAGGTAGTTAAATTCGTTCATAAATATCATAGTCTTAATTCTTTATGTAATTTTGTTACAACTCGCGGCATTCACTTTATACAAAGGTAACGACTAGTTTATGAGTTGTGCTATTTATTGGGTTTCCTGTGTTGAAATGGGGTTCCTGTGGCGGATTTTGATAGCAGTACTTATGATCAGCGGTGGTTAACAAAACGTTATTTCGGGTTGGCAATAAAATACGTTCTCCTTGCATTGGTTGAATTGCACCTACATTACACTCAGAAAAGAAAGCGAAAGCAAGACACATTGGCTAGACTGTCTACCAGTACTACTGTGCATAAAATCCATAAGTTTTTCAGCTGAAGCTGTAATATATTTTTCCCTTGTAAAATAAAGTTTATTCTTATTTATTATTATTATTATAAATCAGGATCAATCTGTATCAGGTTACTGTATCAGGTTGAATCTGATACAATATCAGGTTACTGTATTTGGTTTGCTAACCCATAATATTTGTTGTGCCTGTCAATTAGCCGTCTTTCTTATCACGTGTATGGAATTAGCCAATCACAACAGGAAGAAGAAAAACGTTTCACCACGTGTAGCTAGAGTGCCCGAGTTCAGTAGAGGCTAGATTTTGACGACGATGTCAAATTTGTGACGCAGATTTCCCAAATATATCTCACCGACAACGCATATTTGATTTGTAGTTTTAGATTTGCAGTTTTTTTTGTCATTGTTTATTTGACGGGTGTGTACAAAACGAAGACCGAAGGCGAAGACCGAAGATGGAAGACCCAAAAACGAAGACCTCCTAAAAATCGACTGAAAAATGACCTGATAGTCGCTCGAAATTGTGATTCAACCTCAAAATTTGTAATAAATAGACACATTTGTGATAATCAAGCAATTTCAAGAGGGTCTTCGTTTAATAGAAAGGAAAAAAAAAACTGCAAAACGAAGACACCCATCTAAATCACAATAATAATAATTAATAATAACAATAATTAATAATAACAATAATTAATAATAACAATTAATAATATAGTAATTAATAAAAAAAAATCCTGCAGCTGGTGAGTTGGTATTATAAAGTCATTTAGATATAACGCCTGCTGTGATTGGTCAAAACACCGTTTTAGATGAGAGTATATAGAGAGGATATTACATGGGCGCGCGGAGATACGAATTTTATCTTCGAGTGCTGATAATATATCTCACGAGTGAGCGCAGCGAACGAGTGAGAGATATTCAACACGAGTGAATAAAATTCGTATCTCCAAGCGCCCATGTAATGTTCTGTTTATTATATAGATATCGATGAAATATCAGGATCAAGAAAAAAACTTCAACTAACAGCTTTATTGAACAAACATTCCGCTATATGATTCTAAAGGATATAACATGTAAGCCGGCTATAAAACTGTCTGTTCGAACAACTAAAGTTCTTGAAAGTGATAAAGTTATAATAGATAATTGTAGATGAAGTTACTCAAAACTAATCAGTGAATCTAGGTGATAAAGTTACTCAACAATTGAATGTTTTAGCTCAAATAACAAGAAAAGGAACACAGTTAATTTTGAATATAAAACATGGATTCCTGACTAATTTTCTTGACTGCTATCGCTCTCGATAATATATCGTCGCCTTTTGGGTTTTGGACTTTCTAGTTCCGGACTTTGCACTGTATTTGTGGCTGGGGCAAAATTGATGTTGAAAACACCTCCGAGATGTAGTTTCCATAAAACATGGACTGTAATCTATTTTCGTTGATGTCGACGGCAGTTGAAGAGGATAATCTTGATTGAGTGACTTGACAGTGAACCGGCAAACTATCTTGTGTTGGCATGGTTGTCGCAGTGGCCGATAGAATATGTGAAATATTCTCCAACTGTTTTTCCCGAAGACAACTGTAATTGTTAACTGACTGCAGGTTTCTGTGTCCTGTGACTTGAATGATTTGGTTTGCAGGCACGCCATTGTCCTGAAGCTTTTGAACTAAGGTTTTCCGTCCGCTGTGGTTTGTTTTGGTCGTAATTTGTGCCGTTTGTGTCATTTCCTTCATTAGACTGTTTAATTTGTTTACTCCCATCGGCTGAGTTTTTTAAACCATTTTGAGTTCATTGTCATTAATTCAGTTTCTGTTTTAAAGTGATTTATAGCCAAGTAGAAGCACGAGTCCGGTTCTAACATAGTGGTGGTGGTCGTTTTTTCTTTGTACACTTTGTAAACATGCACCGCAGGGTCACGCTCAACAGAAACGGCAGCTTTGTTAGCATACATTCGCGGCTTAACTTGGCGTTGGTTACGAGGATTTTCTCCCGTTCTAGTTTTCGTTTGACGTTCATAGTACTCGAGATATAGAGAATACTTCATGGAAAATGCGAGCGTACGGTTTTTATTCACGAGTTATGAAGTATCAGAAAACGAACGAGCGAGTCCTCGAGCGAGTTGAGTTTTCTGATACTTCATAACGAGTGAATAAAAACTGTACAAAGCATTTTTCCATGCTGTATTGTGTTTATTATATACATACTGAGATTTCAAAACCCACTTATAAAATAACTTTTATATAACGCGCGCTCTGATTGGCTGATTAACCGTGTTCATCATGAGGCTATGCAAACACGGTTTTCGGCCAAGACATGTCAAAGAGCGATTCAGTGAATTTGAACGACATTTGTTTGTTGTCAAAAATCATTTTATTTACTAAATACATTTTTAACACTGAACGACCATGGAATCATATTTCTTTCTTGTTATCTCTAGTTTAAGTGTTGTCCAGTTATGTTGTTGCTGTTTTCAAACTGAGAAACTTCAAGTTTCAAGAAAAAATAAATATCTTAACTGCTCAGGATTCTCAAACACATACTCAGTCGTTTGTTGAAATGTAGAGCTAATAAACGATACCATTTCCATACTAAACGAAGCGTTTCTTGTAGCTACAAACAACACATTTAAGCTTGCAATTTTAAAGTACGGCCTTAGTAACTATCAAATTGCGCCTGCAACAAGCATAAGTACAAGCGCAAGCATAAAGACTGGCTTCATTTTACTAACGATTCATGTAAACACAAACATTTTAAAAGCCCAATTTCTCTTGGCGCTAACAATAGCGCTTGTCCGTTTAGTGTTTCTATGCAGTGGAACCTCACTATCCCGAAATATAAACAATTTCCCCTTGGTTTTTTAATACGCTGTGCCCAGGGGGGGGGGGGGGGGGGGTACTCAGGGGGTATCAGTGACGGGGAGGTGCGAATGAGGCCAAACTTTTTAACCCGAAAAAAGTTCATTACGCAAAAACAAGACAAAATTTTACGGTTGATATTTGCGCAATATAAGTGAATAAATTATTATTATTATTACTACCCCAAAAACGTCCAACGGCCCAGAACGTAACCCCAAAAAAGTCATTTTCTCTCCGCATAAAATCGAGAACGGTAGGATATCATTGGTAACCCCCAAAAAGTCCCAAGCGGCGAATTTCAAACCTCCCCGTCCTGTCACTGAGTACCTCCCCCCCCCCCCCCCCCCCCCCCCCCCCCCCCCCCCCCCCCCCCACCCCCCCCCCCCCCCCCCCCCCCCCCCCTGGGACGACCTGTGTGACACACGGCTCACCGTGAGTAATGATAAATAATCGAGTTGAATTGTTTACCTCTTAGATCTAAAATCATTTGGGGTGACAGCAAATGCATTAGAGAGTCGTTATTACCACAGGTAGCCCAAGCTCAGTATCAGTGGCGTAAATACAGTAAATGTATAGGCTTTCTTGTTCTGGTGTACTTGAATAAATAAATAAAAAAATCGTTTGCCTTTATTCGACTCGCACTTGTTCCTTGTGTTGTCCTTTACCTCTGTAGGAATTTCTAGGCCATTCCGCTTGAAATTGAGAGAGTTACGGCGGTTTTAACAAAAAAATTCCCTACCAGTAAGAAAATATAGAAGGTAGGTCACTCGTGGCCGTCAGCGAACTCACATGGTCCCACTCAAATGCTCGTAAATCTCTCGAAACTAGACATAACGCCAAATTTCTTTCGGTAAACTGTAGTCCAATACAAGTCCGATAAATCACACTGCCATTCCCTTCTCTTACTCATCGCTATCTGCATCCAAGAGCAAGGTTTTTGTGACTTTTATCGGCAACATGAACCTCTGTACCTTCAAGTCTGACACGGATTTTGAACGGCCGTACAAAAAATGCACACACCGGGGAGGGACAGAGGTACATTTGACACTTGAATACAATTTCCGTACCCTCCCGTGAGGATTGCAACCATATCTTGTCAGAGATTATAACAAAATCTTTTCTTCGAATTCGTGTTGATTTTCAATACCCCATTTGGAATTTGCTCCAAAGGCCTTTTCCTTGAAATCAGAAGCATTAATTTGACAGAAGAAATACTGTAATCTATGATAGAACGAAATTTTATTCAAGTGTCAACTTGATTAGATTATTATATACTGCACGTTCGTATTTTGAACGAGCTTCACGCTCCTGGACGACACGTGTTGAAATAAACTATTGTATTGTATTGTACCTCTGTCCCTCCCCGGTGTGTGCATTTTTTGTACGGCCGTTCAAAATCCGTGTCAGACTTGAAGGTACAGAGGTTCATGTTGCCGATAAAAGTCACAAAAACCTTGCTCTTGGATGCAGATAGCGATGAGTAAGAGAAGGGACTGGCAGTGTGATTTATCGGACTTGTATTGGACTACAGTTTACCGAAAGAAATTTGGCGTTATGTCTAGTTTCGAGAGATTTACGAGCATTTGAGTGGGACCATGTGAGTTCGCTGACGGCCACGAGTGACCTACCTTCTATATTTTCTTACTGGTTAGGAATGTTTTGTTAAAACCGCCGTAACTCTCTCAATTTCAAGCGGAATGGCCTAGAAATTCCTACAGAGGTAAAGAACAACACAAGGAACAAGTACGAGTCGAATAAAGGCAAACGATTTTTTATTTATTTATTCAAGTACACCAGAACAAGAAAGCCTATACATTTACTGTATTTACGCCACTGATACTGAACTTGGGCTACCTGTGTTATTACAAGAAGAACCGTGTAAGAGACATTTACACACACGCGTGTCACGCTCTGATGCTGTAGTTACGGCCTCAGTATAAGTTTCGCGTCCAGGAAGGAGTCACTAAAAGTGGTTTCTATTATCATGGTGGCTTTCAGTAAAGTATTTTAGGTGTTTTAGCTGCAGAAAAGGTTTTTCAAAGTAAACGAGTTAAGTAACTCGTTTTATTGTTATTCCGTGTTGCGTGACCGGTACTTTTATGTCGTACTCGGCGTACTTGTATAAAAGAGCTGAGGACTTCCTTTACTTGCTTCATATCGAATAGCTTTAGTTTGGTCACTATCATAGAACTTTCTAGTGTATAATTCAAACTGATTTTACGTGTTTACATAATATCTGTTACGATAATTACATTCAGTGCTAATTATAGATTCGTAACGAAGTGCCGATTTGGTGAAAATACTAGAAACGTTTAGTCCTCTCCACGGGAGACTATTTGCTGGCCGCCAGTAAAATTTTGATATGATAAATTAGAAAGGTATAGCTTGACTATGATTCAATTTTTATGCCAAAATTTTGTGTACCGGAAAGCATTTAGTTACCTTCAATTTGACCTAAATTAGCCTTCTGAGTTTGAGGTCACACGAGGGCTACTTCAGAGACTCAGAATATTTCTTAAGCGCCTGCTATGGAAACAAATTTAGGTTCGTTCCAACGTCAACATAGTGGACTTTAATTGTGGCAAAAACAAAGTTTCGAAATTAATCGTCATGTGGCTTTTTGAGACGGTTTAAGCTTCCGGTCGTCCCGGAAGTGATTTCGAATTTGCTCGATTTCTCGGAAAATTAAAATCGCTGAAACTTTCTGGACTGATTTTCGAAAACACTTCACAATAAGCCACTATGAATTGGCTTAAGTAAACGTTAAGTTCATGAGGTGGAATCTTCTCTATTTCTCTGTCTTCTCTTCGCTCTTGCTCAAGAAATTTCTTGACGAGTTTTAGGTCGTGAGTTTTTTTCTTTGTATTTTTGTTTTCCTCTCCTTCAATTAATTTGTCGACATCGCTATCAGTAACATTGAGAAATCTTCCTGCGTCTTTCTTAATTTCTTCTCCTTCAATTTGTGGTAGGAGATTAATATCGAAATAAGGTATTTCGTCAAAAAGATCATCACAGTTGTCCTTCAAGGTTGTTTTGGCTGCCATTTTGATCAGAAGAAACAAATTCTCGCGCAAAGGCGCCAAAGAAACCATTAAAGTGTGATTGGCTGATAAGAGGGTGGTCATGGCAACGGTGATATCTTCACATGTGAAGGATAAAAATGATATCTTCACTGCGTACGACATTTTAGACACAGGAGAAATCCTGACATTTCATCGATATCTATGTATTATTTACAATATGAGTGGCAATGTTGTATCTTATTTACAATCTCGAGCCGAAGGCGAGAGATTGTAAATAAGATACAACATTGTCACGAATATTGTAAATTACTTATGATATTGTTTAATCATTGTTTGAACCAGGTAGGTGTTTCAACCAGAATTGTAGTCAATATCTGATTGAGATGAAAAGAATATAATAATTAAATCATATCAAGAAATCCCCCATTAAAGCGTGCTGTTGCTCGGTCAGCTTCCTATGTCCATATTTGGGCATTGTACTTACCATATTTGGAAACCCTGTAAATATTTTTCGCTTAAAAGTACGATTTTTATCGAAAAATCCATCCAAACTTACAGCAAATCGAGTAAATGAATGTAAACATTGTCCTCCATTTTGTAACACGGCCAAAAAGACTGGGAAACCTAACACAGGGTTACCGGTAAACTCGTGCCCAGTCCCCGTAGATGGTCTACGTAAAAAGCACAGATTTCTTGATATGAACTGTTCTTTTAGCATTCAATTCTCATTCCGATTGCTTGACCGCACTAGCTAAACAATGAAGGCAGTTTCGCATTATAGCTTAGCTAAGATGTCGATTGTTTAATAAATGTTTTATTCCTTTTCATACTTGATAGTTTTTGAATAGAGTTGATTGCTCATTAAGACATACAAAGAACAAATACGGCAAATATGTAATATGAATGCTTTTTCATTTAGAATATCATTTACACTTTTGTTTGGTTTTCAAAGGGCGCTTTAATTGTGAATGCGAACGGAGTTTTGATTCTTTTCAATCAAATCAAGAACAGTTCTCACAGAAGGTCATAGAGCTAAGACGGGCATTTGAGACGATGGCTGACAATTTTCGTAAACTGCCAAAAGTGCATCACAAGAAAGTCAGTTGTTGAGGGAATGTGCCCAAACTAGCACCGAAGTGGAGTGTAAAGACGGATTTCTGAAGTCTGGCAGATATCTCGTAAAAACAAGGTAGCAAGGAAAGAGTCTATTGACTTTCGTTTGACACATAAATTCCGTATGAAGTTCTAGTTCGACTGACATTACTTTACCATCTTCTAATTCGAGGTTCTTGAAAAGAATAACGTAGCAAGTAACGCAATATTTAGCGAGAACTGTGCGAAGTTCTTATTTTGAAGTAATCTCGTGTCTTTCAAAGTTTGTTATAATTTATTTGAGATTGTGAAAGTATTGCCGCACAAAGCTAGAAATCCAATGATTGTATCATTAGTAAGTAAGCTAAAACTGTGAAGGTGCTAAGCTCCAATGAAGGGAGTTACATTAAAGAAACTGCGGAACAAAAACTAACGTGTACTGATTTTTCTTAATTAGCTTTTAGGATAATGTATTGTTCAGTCTCTCATATAATGCATTGATCGATACAGAATACTTATAGAGCTTATTAGTATTCTGTATCTGATACAGAATACTAATAAGGTCTATTAGTATTCTGTATCAGATACAGAATACTAATAAGCTTTATTACTATTCTGTATCATACTTATGAACAATTGCAGTAATTAATCAACCCCACCTATTCCCTGCCAACTATTCAAACCCTCCCCGTGCTTTTAGTTTCTTGGAAATTGTATGGGAGTTACAAGGTAGCCACGTGACCAGAATGCTGAGCACAGATTGGACAGCTGCCTAATGAATTATTAATGAATATTATAAATAATAAAAACACGCTTCGTCATGACCTTGAACGACCTTGAAGCGATGCAGTGGATTTGATCGGACACCAAATATATATATTTCTGCTGTTAAACATGTTTTATTTAATAAATACATTTTCAACAAAAGCCATACAATTAGTTTTTTTCAAAAAACTTGATGCTACGCGTCGTGGTTTCCTACGCTTCTCTCGTGTTCTCCCAACATCCCGCGTGTTTAGATCAGAGTATATAACACGGAAAACTGTCTTATATTCCTTAATTGCAGATCTATACTCACTCATTAGATATATACAGCACACGTGATTGATATTTTGTTGTGTTATTTTTCCACAGAGCGAGAGGGCAGTTGCACGACTGTTACAAGGTAGATTTCTGTCTTCTCCTTTTCACTGTTGTCATTACTCATCATGAACATTATGATAAGTAATACCATGACAAGAGGGAAAGTTTTTGTCTGCTATTTTTTCATTACTGTCACGCCAACTCACACATCCATAATAATAATAATAATAATAATAATAATAATAATAATAATAATAATAATAATAATAATAATAATAATAATAATAATATTATCAATTATAATAATTAATAATAACAATAATTAATAATTATAATTAATAATTAATAATTAATAATTAATAATAAAAAACTGTAGCTGAATGTGTCAGTTGGTGTTGCAGATCAATACTTACTCCTCATGAACATTAACTATGTTATACTGCACACTTGTCTAATATTTTGTTTCCATATTTTTGCAGAAGGAGAAGGCTTGTCATGATGTAAAGGTTAGTTTTTATCTGCTATTTTTTTCATTTCTGTCACACCAGCTCACACACTAATAATAATAATAATAATAACGATAAGTATAATAATAACAACCATAATAATATAGAGTCTGATTGGACGTTGAGACAGGCTCTTAATTGTTTTGTTAACAACATTTCGTGCATCTGTACAGGACCCGAAATGATCCCTGGCTCCGAAATGATCCCTGGCCCCGAAATGATCCCCAAAGTGTCTAGACTGGCTCCGAAATGATCCCGGACCCGAAATGATCCCCAGACCGGCTCTGAAATGATCCCCAGTGAAATTCGGGAATGGTTGTATTCAGTCCGGCCGTTCCTTTCTTTTTCTCTTTTTCTTTCTTCTGTTTCTGTGGGGTTTTTTTCTACCTTCCCTTCGCATTTCTCTCTCTATCTTTCTTCCTTCCTTTCGCCTTTCTCTCTCTATCTTTCTTTCTTCCTTTCAGTTTTTCTAATATATATCAAATCATGAAATGTTACGAATCTATTGTGAACGTCTAGATGTTTCTTTGGATAATTTATTAGTTATATTCTTACATAATCAAAGTGCTATGCTTATAGTTATAGTTTCATTCATTATTATGAACTTCTGTGAAATCAATTAAACTCATGTCCCGATATTATTATTATTGTTATAATCTACTTCTTCCTTCTTTGTCTCAATACTCTTACAGTATGCTAGTTTCTTCTGGACAGCGAGTATGATTTTCGTCTACGCGAGACGACCCTATTGCAGAATCGTCAGTATTAAATCATGTAACAGTAATTTCACAATATTACAAGCTAGGCCGAAATATTGTAAGAATATCAATCATAAACTAGTCATTTGGTTCGATCAACCAAGTGAAGTGCCGTCGTATGCATGGTGATTTTAAAGGGCTTTAAAGAAAATGTGGTGTATTTAATGTTTACGTGAATATATATGTGTGATTAAAATAATTCTTTATAAAAATATAAAAGTATAAAATATAAAATAATTCTTTATAAAAATATAAAAGCATAAAATATAAAATAATTCTTTATAAAAATATAAAAGTATAAAAAATATAAAAGAATTCTTTATATGTGTGAATAAAATAATTGAAATTTCTTCCCAGTAAACTGCGACCATGGACTGCGACACACGATTTCTATTCACAGCTTCTGAGATATACACGTGATAGAGATTCTGATTCTTGAATTTTATTCATTCAGTGGTTTGATCATCTTATCTTTCATGTAAAAATGTTTTGATTTCGTAATCGTATCTTGTCCATTTCAGGCGTGGGAACGGTCCATTATGATTGGTTGATTTGGGTTTAATGTGACAGAGTGATTTGTATTTATTTATATCCTCCTTTGAGTATCATTACAATTCAATTAAAATACAGTTGATAAAAAGTATACATGTAATCTCGTTCAGTTGTTCAATAAAATAAATAAACGCTATAATAATTTTCATTGAGAATTTGTTGGCCAAGGAATTAATCTACGGGACTGAATTCAACCATTCCTGAATTTCACTGGGGATCATTTCAGAGCCAGTCTGGGGATCATTTCGGGTCCGGGATCATTTCGGAGCCAGTCTAACCACTTTGGGGATCATTTCGGGGCCAGGGATCATTTCGGAGCCAGGGATCATTTCGGGTCCTGTACACATCAAACAATCAAATTTGTTTTTGCACTTCTTAAGTACATGAAAGTGCTTATAAATTTCTCCTGGGATCATGTTGTGCTTGGGAATCCCGAAACGTCGAGTTTGGAATCGAGTTCGAGTTTCGAGTTCGAGTTCGAGTTACGGTTCGAGTTACGGTTCGAGTTACGGTTCGAGTTATGAATTCGTTGAAATTTACTTTGCTAAAATCTCTCTTTTGTATATCGGGCATTTTAAGAAACGTTTTGTAATCGAAAAATAAAAATTGTGTGAACCTGCAAATAAATAGGTACATCAAGAACTACACTGAAGGCAGGAAATAGACCGTGTCTGTATATGTAGGTTAGAATACGCGTATCTTCGTTTTCATAAGTGAAAAGGAGAAAGGAAAACCCTCAGTACTGACAATGCATTCCTGAAATTTCTGTGCGCTTCGACAAAACAGTATACCCTGCGAGCAGAGGTTTTTTTCTCGCCGTTTCCTGGGCGAGTAGAAAAAAAAAAGGCTTATGATCTTTTGCAAAACGAAACGATGCGATACGAAACGATGCGATATATGTTATTGCCGTTGGAGCGAAGCTTAGCTAGAGATGGCTTATATAGTCTATATATTAAAACGTATCACGTATATGACAGCGGATATCACATCCCAATCAGAATGGACCTTTCCCACGGATGAAATGGACAAGAAACGATTGCGAAATCAAAACATTTCTACGTGCATGGAAGATTGTCAAATCACTGGGTGAATCAGTAAAATTCAAGAATCTCTATAACGTGTAACGATGACACAAGTATAACGAACCATTTTCTTCCACTTATCTTCATCCTTTCAAACAGAAAACCCCAATTTTATACAAACAAACATATTTTTAGCATATTTTTACAGTCTCAAATAATAAATTGTTATCATGATATGTCTACTAATTGTGTCATGATGAACGGCATTGCACAATGCTGTAATACTGACTCCCCTAAAACACTTCTCTGGTGTTCTGATCAGTCCCCGCGTGCTATAAATCTGCTCATAGCACGCGTGCTCGTTTTCTATTTCTTCATTACGTTTACTTATTAGTCGGGCTTCCTGTGGAAGACCCGACTCTAAAAATGCAGGCCGGTATTCTTTGACCTCAAATCAGCAAGTTTCTACAGCGCATGCGCCCTGTGCCGGCCGCTAAGATAATCACCGAAGGCTCAAACCACATGGCTTATCAGCACGAGACATCGCACATCGTCCTCTTTCTTCGCAAACCTTGTCGAAGGAAGGTGATGTCGTCTTGTGATCGTGAGAAAAAAACATTTGAACGAAGTATGTCTAACACGCTCATCTCACATACAAACTCACACACCGTTAGCGGTAGACCTACTCTAAAAGATGTGGAGCGTTTTCGGACCAGGTTGTTCCGCGGACTCAAAATCATATCTGAAATATCAAACTGTGAACACAAACTACGAACAAAATGACCGAAAGATGATCGTCAACGAAGCAACTGGAAAACTACTTCTTCAACACATGTGGCTCTTACAGTCCTCACAGTAAATATCGTCATTCTCTTGTTTTGTTTCATTGTGTTAAATGCTAGTAAAATACAGTTAGATTTTGTTTGTACAATCAGTAGAAGCGATCGTTTATGTCGTCAAATTTCATATATTCAGTAGAAGACATGGTAAATACTCTTGATGATTGTGATATACTAGAGAAAGTGATGGATCTAAGCAATGTACACAAGTATAATGATGTTATGGTGACAATAAATGTACAACAATTCAGATCGCGTTATGCAAAGTATGTCCATTATAATTATACTCGTGTTGTGTGTGAATGTCAAGGCTCTAGTTATTTTTGTAGAAGCGATCGTTTATCTCGTCACGTCCTGTGTATTGAATTTCATGTATTCAGTAGAAGACATGGTAAATACTCTTGATGATTGTGATATTCTAGAAAAAGCTATTCTTGTGCTGGGAGATTTGATTAAATTGTACATATACAATACTTTATGATCATTCTAAACCATAGTGCGTTAATGAATTACCTTGCTACGTGTTTGATGCATTAGTCTAGGGCGCGCGGGCTCTTGCTCGAGCTTTATTGCCATTGACAATATTTCATTGACAATGGATATATGGTCGAGAGCAAATCAGATTCAGTCGAGATTACCGATCGCAGCAACCACTGCTTGCTCCAAGAAGCCCGACTTAACGCTACTAGAGCGTCTAGTTAACTTAAAAACATTCATTGAACAGTGGCGTACACGCATTACATCAAGCATTAATATTTGTTGCGATAATCATTTCACGTGATCCGTGCATAATGTGTTCAGTACCTACGGGTCCTTACGGCAAGATACGTAGAAAGTCGAAATTATTGCTCGATATTCGTAAATTTCATGTTCTAAGATGGGAGCCTCGTTGAAGTTGTCTTTCATTGCGTTTTTTAGTTTTATTAAAACTCGAGATTTGTTCGGAGCGTAGAACTATCTTAAAGCATGGCTAGTACTGTGGGTTTTCCCTGTGCCCTGCTACGCATCTCACCTTCATATAGTATAGTTGATATATATTAATTTCAGTTCACGAAGTAAATTTCAATGAATTCACGAAAAGTTTTGTCGAAGAACGAATAAACCCTGGGATCCAGGGTCGGACTAGGACGCACCATAACTTGAACTATAACTCGAACCGTAACTCGAACCGTAACTCGAACTCGAACTCGAACTCGATTCCAAACTCGATCATTCATCACTCCCCGATAATGTTTGTAGATAGAAGACGATTGTTGCTTGTGTGCACTACGCGTTCATGCAAATGCCCACGTGTGTAGCCTACATTTCCAGCATCGCACAGGTTACATTGAAAAGAATACACCACACATTGTTGGTGAACGATTTGTGGCCAGGACTGTTGACCAACAATGGCTGGCTCTGGGAAACCCTGTTGCTCGGTCGTCAAATTTTGACGACCAAGTCGTCAGAGCGCATGCTCATACTAAAGACCGCTGAGAGCGGGTACTGTGGAAGAGTCTACTGGCTACGTAGTATTTACGTTGGTTTGAATATTCAAACTAACAAGTACACAAGTTTGTACATTTATCTTCGTGTAGCCGTTTAAAATCCCTTCGACGTTCATCACCGGTTCTTCTCTGGCTCTGTTGCGGTAAAGGCTGGACGATAAATACATGTTCTAATATAATCTTGCATGTGAACCTTCCTGTCTTCCGCTTTGTTATTGTTTCTCTTGAATTATAAAAATATTCCTTTGAATACTCAAAGCGAGTACGATCGATTGTGTCTGTAGCCGTTACTTTACTTTTATAATTTATGTATTGTTAGATCTCCCTTTACGAATTCAGATCAATTTATGTCTACACAGTCACTCTCATTTCCATAGCTTTATAATTCAATAACGGAATACCATTGTATGAAAATACAACCGTCGCTGTCATTCCTTTCGTTCGCCTTGCAAGTTTGAATCTTTGTTGATCTCATGAGCCAATCAAATACGATCAGTCATTGTTGATTTCATCAGCCAATGAAATTCGCTAAAATTTCAGGGATTCCCAGAGCCGTGTGGTGTATTTTTTTTTCTTTATCTGTCTTGTCTTTTTTCACTGTTGTCATTACTCCTTGTGATCATTAACCACTTGACTGATATTTTGATTCTGTTGTCGTAACGTTGCCAACCAAAATTATGTGTTTTATTGGTGAGAGTTGGGAATATAAGATTGTGATATTTTGTCCGTTAGTTTCTGTTGGATCGAGTTTCGGAATTTCTTACCCGAGGGATTTGCTTCATTGCCCTAATCAGTGTAATTGTCCTTTTCCCGCCGTTTTACATTCCGATGGGTTTAAACCGGTATTTGTTCTTTTAGTAGTTTCAAATGGTATCTTATTTTAAAGCTCCTAGCTTAAAGGGGCACTGTCACGACACGCGCATGCGTGAATCTTGGCTTCAATCTTGAAATCGTTAACCAACGCTTTCAAGAGACCCGAGGAAAATTCAAATTCAGTGTGTTAATATATCGAGTTATATCATTGTAATCCTTGCACTCTAGAAGATGATACTTATTCAGTACTTAGATTGATTGTTGTTTCGTATTTGTAGGTAGTTATTTTTGGTTTGAAGTCCAATTTTATACGCTTTTTATTTAATCGGCGAGAGCGATGGCGATGGCTTCTCATGGCGGCCGCCGGGATGTAGTGGTTGACAACGAATGTATTCAGGCGATAGGTTTATAAGTTTTGGTTTACTGGGAAGATAGAATACGGTTATACTACATATTCTGAGTTCGCTATACTTCTCTTTAACAGCTCTGGAGTACCAAAGGAGGTAGGAAAGTATTCCGAACGACAACAACAATGTTTGACAACGCGTTCATTGACTTATTCACTCGAATTATTATGTTCTCAAAAAGAACTCAGTTGCATACATCATATCAATGTATTCCTTCGAGTTCATATGCATGTACTGAAGCTATTGCAAACAACTGTCACATTGTATGAGTTTTTATTTCTGCGAGGTTTGGAAGTAGTGACACAACCGTGACGGCAAAGAGAACTCAGTGATTATACTTTTCACACGGGAATTATTTTGTGCAATTCTTTTTTGTACTCTTACAATTTAAGAAAACACGAGTACCTTATACAGTAGTGACATGTACATCTTCGTTAGTCTTTTTTGAAGTAAAGAAGTAATATGGACTTGGTTTTTAGCGATGTGAAATGTGAATAACTTCATCTGAGACCTGAGTTGTCACCTCGGATTGTCTGCTATTTAATGCCGTCCTTCACCAGAAGTCGCTATAATAAGTACTTATTTCATGAAATATTTAGGTCACACGCTGTAAAGGTTGTATATTCTGAATAACTTGGAAGCACTCTGCGAAAACTTGATCGTAAAACACTTTCAAAACACATTGAAATTTACTAGCGCGATTCTCTTCGTAAACACAGACGAGTTCGTTGACCTCTGCATATCATTAAAATCTCTGAATATCATTAAAATTGACGCATGCGCGCGTCGTGACAGTGCCCCTTTAATGGGATTTTAAAGGGGGAAGACAGTCAACCGTCGATTGACAGGTTGTTTATCTACCGAGTGAGACTCCCTATCACAATTTGAATTGGTTACGTTAACAGTTCAGTAAGGGGACCCACCCGTTTAATCAAGTGTAAGTCTAAATATGTTTAATCTAGACATGTAGGTAAATGGGTCAGTCCTTGTTATTGAGTGGAAATTTGAACAGCGTTGTGTTGTGCGGGTCACGTAATTTAACACGCGGAAAATGTTTTTCTTTTCAGAAATCGTGATGCACTGTGTGGGCTCATGTAAGATTTACGGAAAAATTCGTGATGCACTGTGTGGGCTCACGTAAGGATTACGGAGAAAATCGTGATGCGCTGTGTGGGCTCACGTAAGATTTACGGAGAAAATCGTGATGCGCTGTGTGGGCTCACGTAGAATTTACGGAAAAAAAAAAAAATCGTGATGCGCTGTGTGAGCTCACGCAAGGATTACGGAGAAAATCGTGATGCGCTGTGTGGGCTCACGTAAGATTTACGGGAAAATTCGTGATGCACTGTGTGGGCTCACGTAAGATTAACGGCAAAAATCGTGATTCACTGGGTGGGCTCACGTAAGATTTACGGCAAAAATCGGGATGCACTGTGTGGGCTCACGTAAGGATTACGGAGAAAATCGTGATGCGCTGTGTGGGCTCACGTAAGATTTATGGGGAAAAAAATAAAAAAATCGTGATGCACTGTGTGGGCTTGAGTAAGATTTACGGAAAATATCGTGATGCACTGTGTGCACGTAAGGATTACGGAGAAAATCGTGATGCCCTGTGCGGGCTCACGTAAGATGTATGAAAAAAAAAAAACGGGATGCGCTGTGTGGGCTTACGTAAGATTTACGGAGAAAATCGCGATGAACTGTGGGCTTACGTAATATTTACGGAGAAAATCGTGATGCACTGTGTGGACTTACGTAACATATACGGAGAAAATCGAGATGAACTGGGTGGGCTCAGCACGTAAAATTTACGGAGAAAATCGTAATGCGCTGTGGGGGCTCACGTAGAATTTACGGAGAAAATCGTGATGCACTGTGTGGACTCACGTAAAATTGGGAAATAAAAAAATAAAAAAATCGTGATGCTCTGTGTGGGCTCACGTAAAAATTGGGAAAATCGTGATGCACTGTGGGGGCTCACGTACGTAGGGATTTGTGGAGAAAATCGTGTACGCCGTGTGTGAGCTCACGTAGTAATAAGAGAGAATCGTGATGCGCTATATGCAGTCGATATCATTGAAGCTGGTGGCGGAAAAAGGAGGGAGGCTCCAGTGGCAAAAGTCATCGAGTAGGCCATTCGTAGACAGTCAACGGCTGGGAGCTCGCGACAGAGGAGATCATTTGGCCGGACGCGCTGGTATCCATGTACTATATGGGGGTAGAGGGGCTCCCTAAATAGAGGGGGCGGCAACCCCAGCAATGTTACTCGTGCGGACAACCAGGCCATTTTGGCCGCGACTGCGTCAAGAGGGCCGATACCATCTTGATTGGTTGTAATCTCCTCATCGACGATGATACGGCTTAGTTTGTTATGATAGGGCAGTGATTAATATTGATGATTTGTAGTGGATTAAAAATGGGTTCTGTTGATTTGATAACTGGTAGTCCTTTACTCTGTGGGGTATCAAAGTTTTGTTTTGTTTTCGTTAACCAGGCAAGGAGGGATGACACCGCAAGCGTTTTGTCCTCTGGGGCATTCCCTTGTTGCTACGATTCGTCGGGCAGTGGTTGTCATCTCCTCTGAACTTGGGTTCCCATCCATTTGTTTTCAGTAGTTCGATTAATACCACTTGCATTTGTCTCATGTTTTAGCCTAGAAAACAAAAAACCCACGTTGATGGAATTGAAACAATCTCAAGTGGGAGGGAATTATCCGTCTGGAAAAGTGAAATGGATATTATCGGATGGGAGTCCGAGTTCGGAGGGGATGACAGGAATAAGGGAACTGTTTGTGAATATGGAAAGTGTGTTAGCAGGAGATGTTAAGTCAATCGTGAGTGTCCCTTTTCGGGACCCAGAATCGAGTGGGCCGAAGTCCACGTGCACCTGTGTAAAATCATCTTAGTAGGTTATAAAAACGAAGTGGAAGTTGGCGAATGGGTTTCTAGAGGGGTGGATATTCGATCCTTTATTCGTCCATTTGGAGGTGATCTCAAAGGTGTATAAGAATCGTCAGTCTTGTAAGAGGTTTATTATTATTGTCGAGCCATCTAAGCCGAGATTGTGCATTGCTGCGCGATTGTCAATCTCTGGGCCGGACAAGCATTCCGTGGAGGACCGAGAAACACTGGGCACTGTCAGTGTCTACAGGTGCCTCTTCGTCTCGCTGGACCGGTGTTATCCATTACCAACCGGGTGACTTGATGCTCGGGGTCTTTTGGGAACCGAGTTTGGCGAAGGCGAAAAATTAAATACAAAGACGTGGGCTGTAACGAAGGTTTTTGGAGTCACTACCTATGGGTATATGGGACTGCCGGATGTACAGGTCGATAACCAAACCGTAATTCACACTTGGGGCGTGTTCATATTCCGGTTGGTGACGCAATTTTTGTTGATCGACTGGTTAGGCCAGTGCGATGGGTTTTGCAAGGTATTCGGACCAGCGTTGGAGAGGGAGAGTTGGAATGGTGGGTTGGGATATCAAAGAGTAGGGGAGGTGCGGGGTGAGGGAAAAAGGTTAAGTTGAATGTGAGGCTTTCAACTGGGGGATGTGAGTGAGGGGAAGTGGGGTGGAGTGTGGGAATCTACTTGGGGTGTTGGAAAGGGGCTAGAGGAAATGGGGAAATAGAGAATAGTAGGGTGGGAGGCTTGGATGTATAGTGGAAGGTAAAGGAGAGAAAGAAAAGAGGGGGAAACGGAAGAGACTTAAAAATGGACAAAGGAGAAATTTATGTGTGTGGGGATGGGGGTAGAGAGTGTTTGGTCTGGTAGACAATGTTGGAAAGGGGCTAGAGGAAATAGGGAAATAGAGAATAGTAGGGTGGGAGGCTTGGATGTATAGTGGAAGGTAAAGGAGAGAAAGAAAAGAGGGGGAAACGGAAGAGACTTAAAAATGGACAAAGGAGAAATTATGTGTGTGGGGATGGGGGTAGAGAGTGTTTGGTCTGGTAGACAAAAGGATGACAAATGGAGTTAGTGTTAAAGGTGGCAGAAGATAAAATAAGCAGATAAGACAATTGAATCTAGAGTTGAAGAGGGCTGTTATGGTTGATATGGGAGGGAAAGAGTGAGGTGGTTGAAGAAATGGTTTAAATAATTTATTGAATGTTGTGTAGAGAATGGTGGGGTGGAGGGATCAGGGACGGTTTCGAGGAAGGGTGGAGGATTAGGGAAATTAATGATCTTAGATCGTAGGTAGTTAAAAAGTTTCGTAAATGGGGCATGATATGAGGGGCAGGGGTCAAACGGAAAGGGTTCAGATAGGGATCAACGAAAGTGAATGTAAGCCACAAGGACGGCCGTGAAAGCATTCCGGAGATGATTAGATGGTGACATGTTGAATGATAGTACGTAAATAAATCGAAAATGCAGAAAAGATAGGTTTAAAAAATTATGGATGAAATGGTTTTTTAAAAATGGTGAAAGCCTAATAATAATAAAAAATAAACCTAGAATTAACCGACGTAGAGGAAGGGACAGAAAAATAAGCTGTAAAGACCGAAAAGATGAAATGAAAGTTCTGTTAATACTCACTGTACAGTGAACATAGATGATAATGGAATAAAACTTATACTATGATGTGGAGAAGTATATACATGTTAACTAAAATTTAAGATCTAAACCATGGAGGTAGGTATATAGTTAAAATCGCGCGTAGTTGGAGGTGAGATTAGACAGTGGACGTGTAGGGAGTGACCATAGGACATGAATATGACAAAAATGCGGCGGTGATGCATGGAAGAGTTTGGAAGAAAATTAGGGTCTAATGTGAAGAAAGTATGGTGTTCATGCGGATAGAGGGCGGCGTAAAATTGTAAAATGGAAAGCGGGGGCATTAGAACTAATGGGGTTTTAATGAGGGCGGGATAAAAGTGTGAGCTCACAAATTACGGAAAGGATGGGAAGCCTCTGTCCAGTACCCACTAGGGCTCTAATCGTCAGGGGTTTTAGAAGCCCCAGCGTGATCGGAGATCAAGTCGTTTCATACTTTCTCAGGCCTGAAAAGCTAACCCTACGACATGGTAAAGGACAGAGGGGGAGGGGAATCGAGAAATGACGCTGGTGTACTGGCGTGGCGGGGCGGGATGGCAAGCGGGACCATAGACCCAGGGGAAAATAAATTATAGTAATAGATTAAAGTAGAGCCGTGCGGGGCGCGTTAACGATAATGTATGATACATGGAAATGTGGTACCTTTAGAGTGGGGTTTCTTGGAGTACATGGCATGGATTTAGGTCTTGGCACAAATTTTAGGATTTGGTCTTCTTGGTGAGATGCTAGCTAAGAAGGGGCTGAATAGTGCGTTTGCAGGGGTCTATATATAGGGGGGACTGGGGAGAGTTGTGGGTTTCCTGTGGGTGACCTTTGGGGTTCCTGTGGGCGGATGTGGGGGCGGGGACTGGTTCGAGGATAGCAATGGCGTCGTGATGGAAGGAGTGTGTTTCTGTTGTCGTGTGACGGTGTGAAGTAGAGAGAAATTCCTGGTTATGAGGGGGATGAGAGGGCAAATCCAGTGGTGTTCTAAGGTTGTTGCAGGAGGAGTGGAACCGTATATAGACAGAGTAGGACACCGAAAGGATAACGTCCTGTGGGGAGACTCGATTGAAAAAGGTAAGAGGTGGGATGGGGTGATCTGCAGGAATGCTGGTGAATGAACGTAGAATTGGAGGGACAAAGGCAGATTTTCAAGGATTAGGAATATGTTTTATTGAACTTGGAAACTTTAATAGAGCGCGGACCATACGTACGCGAAACAGCGCCATTATCAAAAGTGCTAGATAGAGATGTCTCTATGGTTTTGTATAGTGTCATCAAGGCTATTTAGCACTAAAGAACCAGTACCGCTTAACGGACATATGGTTTTGCACTCTAGTGGACCTACTGTAGACTAATACCTCACTGGGGGTATTAAATGTTTATAAAAAAGCTGGAAAATGAATGACATGATATAGCTATATATAAGGTAGAACTATGCTAAGTACTTATAGTTTATAGTTATATGTGGCTACTGTGAGGCAGCTGGAGGGGTTGGCAGAGGTGGAGTGTGTGGTGTTTATTGGTGTATGTCACGGAGCAACTTTTCATGTGTGTAATTGACATTTCAAGTAGTTTTTGTAGATTTTTGTTTCATGTTTCCAGAGGCGGTGGCAAGTGTTTTCACCTACAGATTGTGAAATGTTTTGTCCTTTTTTCCCTTTTTTTTGGTTAAGTATGGTAGCTCAGATGCTGTTGATAGTGATGACATAGTTTTTTTGTTTGTTGTTGATGAATCTGACAGGCGTTGGTTTCATCGGGAGCTTAACTCCTATTGGGATCCTGTATGTATCTATGCTTGATAAATTGTTCATATTTATTTTATTTATGGTTTGCAGGAGGATGGTAGGGGTGGATTGTTGACTGATTGGTGAATCGATCGAGGTAGGTTTAGTGCAGTTTTAGTGGTGCTGTGGCTTCCCAGTCTTGATGTTCGATTTCGTTGTTGACTGATGTATTTTGGTGTGTATCAGATGGTGGTCCTTAGAGCCTTGGTGATTAGCAACTTGAGTGATACTCCATTTATTTGTACGTGTGAACAACCACCTTGCATGTTGTAGTAGCAGAGCATTTAGCTGTAGCGGCTATTGAGGGGTTGACAGGTGTCCAGGATTTTAAGGATTCTGCCTAATAGGTCAAAGTTGAGGAAAAGGCTGGCAGATGGATGTGGGACAGTTTTCATCTATGAGTGGTGTTTGTGAGTAACCTCCAATGCCAAGATCCTTAATGTCTTAAAATAGCCCACTTAATTCTAGGTGGGATATTTTTCTAACGTGCTGTAACAGAGATGATTATAATGATAATTTTAAAAAATAAAAAAATAGAAAAAAAAAATAATAATAATAATGTATCTATCCCTAGTAAAATGCTAAGAGCATGGGATGCTTATAGAAATCCTAGAGTACTTAGGGAGATATCGATCTATCTATCTATAATGTTATGGTTTCATGTACTATATGGGATGTGACTTAGGGCTGAAAATAAGGAAAATTATAAGATAAAATAGAACTGAAATTGAATAAAAGGTGGTGATATTTAACTGAGTGTCCATTTTATGGGTGTTATCTATAGGAATTTGCATGAAAGTAAATGTGGTGGGCGTAGTCTAGGACCGCTGCAGTCAGTGGATTTAGGGGATGTGTTTCGGTATAGTTTTTTTTATTCTCTTCATTCCATAGTGGTGATTAGATTGTTCGTGGTTCTTTAGTTGAGTGATGTGGTTCTGTTTTGTTCTTGCTTTGCTTGGAGTGGTGTTTTGATCACACTGTTTAATGGCTGTGAGGCAGGGTTCACGGTGTTGGCTGATGATCTGTGGTGGTAGTGGTTCTAGTGTGGTTAGGTGGGTTTGTTGAAGCCATAGTATGGAGTGGCGTTTTATGCTGTGGATCCCTCCAGGTGGTGGCGGAAGTCGTTCTCATGGTGGTAGTGGTGTGCGAAGGGATCGAGTTTTCAATGTAACTTGACTTGAGGGTGGCTTGGGTTGTTATGTGCCGATTCCAATTTCAGGTTTGGAGGATGGTGTGTATTGTGTCGTGATGTAAAGTCAGTGTGGACTAGTAGGTCTCGAAGGTTTGGGGTGTCGTTGAAAGGCTGTGTCTGGGTGGGTCTGGGAATAAAGGGGAGAGTTCGGGGTCACGTGACAGGATGTTCCATTGTGTCTTTAGTATGGTGGAGTATGGGGGGGAGGGTGTTGATGGTAGGGGATGATGAAAGGTATGATGTTTCGAGTGATGAGGCGTCTGTATCGGAGGGCCTGGCTGAAAATGGTGCCTGCTTTGCATCTATGGGGATGGTATGAGGAATGGTGAAGGAGGAGTGTGCTGTCGGTGGGTTTGGTGTAAAGGGTGGATAAGAGTTGACCTTCTTGGTTAATGTAGATGGTGGTGTCCAGGAAATCAATTCTATGGGGGGATAGTATGTGTTGGAACTTAATGGTAGGGTGATAGGAATTAAGGTGGTCTAGGAGGTGTGTTTAGTGAGGGGAGTCCATGTGTCCATATCATAAAAATGTCGTCGATATATCCTTTTCCAGAGTAGTGGAGTTAGGTGAACTGGTGAGGGGCGATCGAAAGGGGGTTTGGGTGGCTCGTTCGTCCCATATCCTAGACCACCTTATTGTTTCTTTGGATTCCAATGTCACAGCGGGACCACCAGGGTGATAATGACACGATTATAACAGATATATCTAATTTAATACGCTAATATTTATTTACATTGTAACTGTAAAGTGTAAACATAAATTTCACTACATAGGCGATTGATTTGAGTTTTGATTTGATTTGGCCTCAAACCCAGTTAAAACGGTTTATTGAGTAGTTGCGACGATTGGGACGACGGCTATAAACGGTGAGTTCGCTCTGGTAGCGCTGCTCTGGTAGATAAGTTGAGGGCGATAATCGTCTCTGTATCTGGCCGGATGGTTTTGTCCTATCAAGGAACCAGTCAAATACATGCTGTCTCCTTGTGTCCAGTATCTGAATCGACTGTACAACTCGTTT
>JAUJYZ010000820.1:0-85101 GCA_033675265.1 Actinostola sp. cb2023
CTATTTCACGGATATAATACTAAAGCATTTGGTACTATTTATTAGTACTATTTAGTATAAGTTAACTATTTCACGGATATAATACTAAAGCAGCATTTGGTACTATTTATTAGTACTATTTAGTAGTTAACTATTTCACGGATATAATACTAAAGCATTTGGTACTATTTATTAGTACTATTTAGTAAGTAACTATTTCACGGATATAATTAGCATTTGGTACTATTTTAGTACTATTTAACTAGTTAACTATTTCACGGATATAATATAAAGCATTTGGTACTATTTATTAGTACTATTTAAAGTTAACTATTTCACGGATATAATACTAAAGCATTGGTACTATTTATTAGTACTATTTAGTAAGTTAACTATTTCACGGATATAATACTAAATTTGGTACTATTTATTAGTACTTTAGTTAGTTAACTATTTCACGGATATAATACTAAAGCATTTGGTACTATTTATTAGTACTATTTAGTAAGTTAACTATTTCACGGATATAATACTAAAGCGGATATTTATTAGTACTATTTAGTAAGTTAACTATTTCACGGATATAATACATTTGGTACTATTTATTAGTACTATTTAGTTAGTTAACTATTTCACGGATATAATACTAAAGCATTTGGTACTATTTATTAGTACTATTTAGTTAGTTAACTATTTCACGGATATAGAGTGCAAACCATATGTCTGTGAAATAGTACTATTACTAAATAGTACTAAATAGTGTTGATCTCCATTGTTTTCTATTGTTTCATCAGTGCTATTTAGTACTAATTAGTTAGTACTGTTTCACGGACATATGGTTTGCACTCTAATATTTGTACTCTAGTAGTATTCTCTAAGTTAGTCATCAGTATTCCCTATATAGAGAATACTAATGAGTCCATTGTTAAAGCCCTATTAGTTACTTTATGAGATATAGAGCGCACAAATGATGGGCGCTGATTGATCGAGTGAGTATGACTATATTCTAAGAGCTGATAGACCACTAGTGGCGAACCAATCAGATTGTAGGATTTGCGATAGACCACTGGATGGTTTATGCGAAATAATAATACTCTTTGTGCTGCGCCATTATACATAGGAGCTGTCTTGATGGTCTCTGTACTCTCTCTTACAATTCAATTACGCCTAACGATATCATACTTACCACACGGCCCTTTTTCATCGGATCCATCACTGCAGTCAGAATCTAGATCACAGACCCATCTCTTATCAATACACTGTCCATTATCGCACTGGTGCTGTGATGACGTACACCCTAACTTTCGGCAACCGATTTCGTCAGAATTGTCGAAACAGTCGTCTTGTCCATCACATCTCCACGTTGTTGGAATACATCTTTTATTAGCGCAGGTGAACTCACCGGGCTTGCAAGTTGGTTGGGCTGAAACAAACCAGAAAAATAGGCAGTCTAGGACTGCATGTAGCTACTACTGTGAAGCCAGTAATAAAACGAATAGACAATGAGTTAGAGGGAATGTCCACTAATACCAAGCGAAATCAAAAATATATGGCACATGATCAAGAGAAAAAATAGATAAAGAAGAGAAATGAAGGTAATAAATTATGGAGAAAAGAAATGTAACGTGAAAAGAAAATGTGTGTGATGTTGGTGTAGCAAAAATGATAATAATTTAATAATGGTTTAATGATTAAATTTCGTCTATCCAACGAACAACGTTAAGCTATAAAGATCAATCACATATATACATGAAAAAAATACTCGATGCTGATTGGCTGAGAGCATAGCAGTTCAAATGTAATAGCGGAGCGCATTAAGGACGTCACAACTCAGACAAACAAACCAAATTTTTCATATCCTTCCGTCCGATTTTGTTAGTTAGTTTTTTTACTGACAATTGTTTTGAAAATAAGCAGTGTTTGCATGATAAAATGTAGGTTTCTCCGTGTTCTTTTCAGTACAATTGCAGTTGCATGATCCTTGTCTGAGTCATGCATCTATTACGCGACCTATATTTAGAACCGCGGCGCAGCGCTATTGCACAGTGCAAAATGTGTAATTCAGTGCAAAAAATGTAATTCAGTGCAATTACAAACACATCAGATTCTTGATTTTCATTGATTTCACATTGCAGTGGTTCCCATGGCAACTAATAATAATATGAAAAAGTTGCGATCTTTTGATTTATTGACTTGTAAGCCGAATTGAAAACATTGAACACATTTTATGTACGTAACTCGATAAAGTGTTTGTCGAGTTTTAGAATCTACAAGTTACGAAGTTAACGCGTAACTCGAAAATAAAGTTTCGCTTCGTTGACTTCGAGTCTTTTTACGCTTGACGAAACCTTACTAACTACATTACTAACAATTACCAAGCGTCAAATTACCATACAATAGATAAGTAATATATTATTATTATTATTGCTATTATTATTATTTTTATTTTTATTATTATTATTATTATTATTATTATTATTATTATTATTATTGTTATTATTATTATTATTATTATTATTATTATTACATTCTATGTACATATCTATATTATAACAAATGCGCGTGATTGGGCTACCTGTGCTGCTAAATAGTATTTGTCTTGGTTTTCGGAGGTCGCAATTTTGGACCTATGGTTAGCCTAGTATCGAGAATCTATCGAGAAGAAAATTGTTCGGCCATTTTGATAGATTTCCGCTCTACTCGTGGTCTATTTAGTAAATAAACCTCTTCTGGCGACTGGTATATCGGCTGATAATGTCCGCGGCTGAGAGATGGTCCGAAAATGAACAGTTGACCGAGATGCGAAGCTTCGAGGGCAACTGTGATATTTTGAGGACCATCTCTAAGCCATCTCTTATTTTTCCGAAATTCAAAAAACGCATGCGTGAATGTTTTGGAAACGTTCTTAAAAACATACTGATAACAATAATTTTGGAAAAAAAATCGAAACGCCCTTGAAAAACGTGTTTTAACTGCTTTGGGTCACGTGACAACGGGCGTGGCCCGGTGACGTCATCATTACATTTCCACTTCCACTGAATGGCTATGTTGCAAATTTCATGGTTGTAAACCAAACATGCATTGACTTATGGCAACATCACCTTCCCTAGCAACGAGCATCAAAGGATAGTACCGACCCCCCTTAAACCAGTTAGAACGGACGAAATTGATAAACGAGAGAAATAATGGACACCAAAGAAAACTCAAGCACGATGTGGACATTTAATGTATTGAAAGATTGGGCTACCTCATATATCGCAATAATCATACGGAGAACTTGGAGTGACTGATGAATATCCGTACATCTACAACTTCTACACTTCTTGTACAACATGGAGAAACGCGTTTGTGATTTCATTTTGAAGAGTAAGTGACTCGCTACATTTCTTTAGTGTTTAGTATAGTTATGATCTGTACTGATTTCTGTATCAGTATTCGACTTATTGGATTATGATATAATATTTGAATAGTATTTGAAGATTAAACTAAGATTGTATTATAATATTTCTTGTATATAGTTTAGTACACGTTATTCATGTAGAGTGCAAATATTATATCCGTGAAATAAGCGCTAACATTTAGTACTAATTAACATTTTACTACTAAGTAGACAACAATGATAAAGTATTTGGTACTCTTTATTAGTACTATTTAGTTACTCAAGTGCATTAAGGCCTGGGTTTCAAAATGGCTGCCGTTTATTTGATGAGGGGGTAGTCTTTCTCCTTGTCTTTGCAATCTTTTGCCTTAAAACTTTGACAAATAATATATAGCCACGACCTTATCAAAAATTTCATATCAGTTTCCATGGAAATCTGGTATGTGACCTTTGAACTCTAATTGAAATAGTATTTTATAAAAGACTTCTGCATTATAGTAAAGTGTTTTCATATGTCTGATATTTTTATGGATATGAATAGAGGGTAAGTCATTACTTATAACCCCAATGAGGACGGTGAAGAAAAATATTTTTAAACAATCTTAAATTGAAAGTATCAGATTTCATTTTAGCCTAAATCAGCCTTACAGATAATATTTGCAATTGTCCTCATTTGATATATATACTATGGACTAACTTTGATTCATTTGTATAACAATTTCCTGCATAGTAAAACGCTTTAGTATGATGCAGGAAGCTTTTATATTAATTATTTAATTTAGAGTTCAAAGGTCACATTCCATGTTTCCATGGAAATTATCATGTGTCTGCCAGCGAGGCTTTATGAAAAAAATATCAGTTATATTAGTACTATTTAGTTAGTTAACTATTTCACGGATATAATATTTGCACTCTAGTAGTATTCTCTAAGTTAGTCATCAGTATTCCCTATATAGAGAATAATAATGAGGCCATTGTTAAAGCCCTATTAGTTACTTTATGAGATATAGAGCGCACAAATGATGGGCGCTGATTGGTCGAGTGAGTATGACTATATTCTAATAGCTGATAGACCACTAGTGGCGAACCAATCAGATTGTAGGATTTGCGATAGACCACTGGATGGTTTATGCGAAATAATAATACTCTTTGTGCTGCGCCATTATACATAGGAGCTGTCTTGATGGTCTCTGTACTCTCTCTTACAATTCAATTACGCCTAACGATATCATACTTACCACACGGCCCTTTTTCATCGGATCCATCACTGCAGTCAGAATCTAGATCACAGACCCATCTCTTATCAATACACTGTCCATTATCGCACTGGTGCTGTGATGACGTGCACCCTAACTTTCGGCAACCGATTTCGTCAGAATTGTCGAAACAGTCGTCTTGTCCATCACATCTCCACGTTGTTGGAATACATCTTTTATTAGCGCAGGTGAACTCACCGGGCTTGCAAGTTGGTTGGGCTGAAACAAACCAGAAAAATAGGCAGTCTAGGACTGCATGTAGCTACTACTGTGAAGCCAGTAATAAAACGAATAGACAATGAGTTAGAGGGAATGTCCACTAATACCAAGCGAAATCAAAAATATATGGCACATGAGTCAAGAGAAAAAATAGATAAAGAAGAGAAATTACTCTCGTTCGAGTAATTCAACTCAATTCAATCGGATGTTCCGAACGAATCAATGAGTCAACCCGAAAATTTGGACACTTACGGACTCGCTTACTTACACACGCGATGGCATAGTAGCTACGCGATCCCGGAAGGCAGTAGCTACATAAAAACGGATCGATTTCGTTACAGGCAGCCCATGCAATTACAATTTTATCTGAGGCTAATTGCTGCGAAGCCGTAAGGCGAGCAGCAACACTAATATCTTGGCGGTTTCCCTGTGTTAAAAACTCTCGATTTGTGTATGTCCTGCCGGATTTTTCGGAGGGTGGTCGGAGCAACTTCGACAATGCTCGGACAGCTGTATGTTCTGAGCATGCAGTACATGTGTCCAGCGGGGGTCATCATAAATTCCTACGTACATTGTACGTTCATGTTGTTCAGACTCTACGAATAGTAGACGATTTTGAAAGTTCGTTGTTGTTTTGACCGAGGTATTCGCCGTGTAATTATGTCAAAGTCAAACTTATTCATTAATTGCATCAAGGCCACCAACACTTTAGTGACATTTCACGGGGAAGACAATGTTCTCTTTCAGCCCTGATCTGGATGCTCTTCGAAGTAGATCCATCCCTGACACGGAGGTGTTGTCCCTCTATATATTACGGCACAAACACATGATTGTGATGAATCGCTTATTTGGCCGGCAGAATCACAAACCAATAATAATAATAATAATAACTTTATATACTGCATTTACTTAATTCTCGCAGCACTTCGCTTGCTTAAAGCAATGACTAGTTATAATATATAATTAATTTGTATGCGCGCGTCTTTTTTTGATGGATTTCCTGTGGTAGATCAAGCAGAATAAGTATATATTAGAGTCGTTTTCGTATGAGTGAGAAACCTACGGCACGGAGACACGGTCACGGTACGCCAGAATCAAAGACATTATATTCAACCAATCACAGCGCGCAAAATCATTGCTCAACCAATCAGAATGCTTGGATACCGCACGATCACGGTATCGTATCGTAACTACTTCCCACTCATATGGAAACGACTCTATGTTGAGCTCCTTGTGTTACATATACGTAAGGAAAACGCGCCCGTTTACGTAAGATCGCGCGTTTGCGTGCAATGTAGTATTGCATGAAGCGTTTCCATACTGCATTGTACTTAAACGCTACGGTTTTCAAGGATTTCCAAGGTTCGGAATACCTTTTTATTTATTATAAATTAATGTGCGTACGCTAGCCTACCAACAGGCTCTTCAGAAAATTGAGAGGGACACATGAATGTACGAGACAAGCAGAATTTTCAGACATCCGGAAACCTCGTGGGTTAATCAGTTCATGGTGCCAGGGGTAGACTTGGATAAATTCTGCTTCTAAATTGACGGATTCTGCCTGCGGGCAATGCTCGTAATTAAATCGCACATTCTGCAGAAAATTCTGCTCGAACAATGACATTCTGCTCGACATCTTGAATTTTGCTCGGTTAAAGTATAAGATAGAAATTCATTGTCTACTGAAAATTTGTAATGAAAAGTGTAAACTAATATTGCGAGTTTGATTACTTTTGAGTTCGCGATGACCGTTCGATAACGCGCATATCGAGCAAAGACGCCAAAGAGGCATGTTATATATGTTCCATTTTTTACACATTTATGTTATAGTTTTTATTTAAAATAATAAAATATGTTGTATATGTCTTGTCTATTCCTAATTTCCCCGAATTCTGCTCAAAATTCTGCTTGAAGGGTGGTTTTCTTCCGGCAGAATGCTCACTACGGGGGGTGTCAACTCTAAGAAGGCCTGTTTCGGGAGAACGACAATCTTTTTCCGGGAAGAGACTTGAGAAATTTATCGGGAAATCACAAATAATGTCGGGACATCGAACACCATTTGTATTACGAGGGTTTTTCCCTTCTGACCGAACACTAAATGCAATCTTTGATTTCATTTCACTGTCTTGTCAAACTGGTGACCCTAAAAATTTCAATGAAAAACCAATGAAAAACTCGGAAGGATGTGTACAGTACCCGAAATGATCCCTGGCTCCGAAATGATCCCTGGCCCCGAAATGATCCCCAAAGTGGCTAGACTGGCTCCGAAATGATACCGGCCGGACCCGAAATGATCCCCAGACTGGCTCTGAAATGAATTCAGTCCCGTAGATTCATTCCTTGGCCAACAAATTCTCAATGCATATGAAAATTATTATAGCGTTTATTTATTTTATTAAACAACTCAACGAGATTACATGTATATATCAACTGACCCTAGCTCGACTTTTTACCCTCGACCCTCGACTTTTACCCTTGACCCTCGACATTTAGTTACACCGGCTCTACTCAAAGGAGCCTTGTCACGATATAAATAAATAAATAAAATAAATAAATACATTTTATGTGGGTAACTATAATATAATAACAGTTTGCTAAGTAATCACAGAGCTAGGGATAATAATAAACCTATATGCTAATAGATTTCTAAAATCGTTCAGGTGGTTATGTACACGCGCCTGCAATAACGTATAATAATAAATCAACCAATCAGAATGGGACCGTTCCCACGCCTGAAATGGACAAGATACGATCGCGAAATCAAAACATTTTTACATGGAAGATTGTTAAACCACTGGGTGAATAAAATTCAAGAATCAGAATTTCTATCACGTGTCATATCTCAGAAGCTATGAATAGAAAGCTCAAGAGTGTCGCAGTCCGGGATCGCATTATTACTCGTGCCCAGGCCAAAGGCCGCACGAGGTATAAAATACAGACCGTATTTTTGTTATTCCACGTCGCAAATCTGCAATCGAGTGGGACTGGGAACGAGACCACGAGACTAACCATGAGGTTGCAGCGATCGACGTTGTAGCGACCCGTTGTAGCGACGTTTTGTAGTGTCGATGGACGAAGAAAGTCAAGTCAAGATGGTGAAGGTATTCGTCTTCTGTTTTTTCCTCTTTACGCTCGAAATGCTTACAAATGCACACACCGTTCGCGGTAAATCTACACTAAAAGACGTTGAGCGTTTTCGGAAATATGGATTGTTCCGCGAACACATGAAAGCCATGAAAGCCTTGAATGCCATTCAAGCCAAAGTTATACTCGATGAACATGTTATGAAAGCCTTGAAAACGACGAAAGCCAAAGTTATAAACGATCAACATGTTATGAAAGCCTTGAATGCCATGAAAGCCAAAGTTATACTCGATCAACATGTTATGAAAGCCTTGAATGCGATGAAAGCGAATGCCAAAGTTATAAACAATGCCAAATTTATAAATTACGATCAATATGTTATGAATGAAAGCCTTTATTATACAAACTTGATGAACTACAATCCTGGAAGCAACCCACGATGTTTCCCGACGAAGGTGAAGTGGACTTTACCGTTTGCATTATTTGTATCATGAGTGTTACTACATGTATTGTTATCATACAAGTTTATGCTTGCTATTGCTGTGCTACCTAACTACTTATAAGCTTAAACAGTTATGATTGTGATATATTTGAGAAAGCAAGCGAATTATCTGTCAATACTGATGAGAAGGTTTCACAGTTTATATCAATAAAAACATGTAGATCACGATATGCAAAGTTTATTTATTATAACCGTATTAAATACAACTACTATGAATGTGATGTTTATACTAGTAGTAATACAACTACCAAATACCATTATTCCCGGAAGCGCTACACAGTCTGCATAGGAGGCTAACTTACACGTGCTTTATATAAAAGCAGAAAAATAAGGAGGCTCGAAAGAAAATACATTGCAAAAAATGTACCCAAATCATCAAGATTCCATCAATATATTTACACATTCAATCTTGGAAGTAAGTTATACACTGATGAAGACAAAAGGTGTCTATGTAAACCAAGAAAACATCCACATAGTATGAAAGGGAAGACATCTAATACAGCATTCAATAAAACAAATACAAAGATACGGTGTACCCCAAGTACTCAATTGCACCAGGGCACGAGTGAGCGCTTGAACCAAGCGTCTAGTTTTAATATACAACACAAACCTAGTTTGACTCTATGTTACTTGTGTTCTTTACCTTCTTTTTGTTTGATTTTAGAATAATACTATAACTATGGTCAAATTTGAGAACAATCTTCTTTTACTTGCGTTGTGTTGTCATACTACAGTAATCCGGACAGAGACCACAAAACATGTGCCCCGCCCCCTTATGTTACATTCTCCAGTTACTAAGCATCGAGTTACAAAACACTAGCTAACACTCGCCCCTCCTAAAGAGATGTCATCCGTGACATTTGACAATGGTTTTTCTAAAACAATTTGTTTGTTACATACTTGTTGGTTCATTCTAGTTAACAATGAATACACGTAATTAGATTCTTGGTAGGTTGATCAGGCCTTCCGATCTATTGTTCTTCTTGCTGTCCATGCTAACCAACTGATGTATGGGCTAGTTCTATAAACTGTTAATAATCATACATGACTGTTATGTAAAGGTGTAGAAACACCTAATGTTCTCAAACGTTTTTTTAATACAATATATATAAAAATGATATAAGTGTTCATTGTTCATTGTAGACTGCTTAGTTGTAAACTGCATGTGGTACCCTGTATCCATACGTCGGTGGTACGCTGTAGCCATACGTCTGTGGTACGCTGTAGCCATACGTCTGTGGTACGCTGTATCCATAAGTCTGTGTGGGTTGAACTTGCGTGGGTGGCCAGTAATATGGTATCTGTGTGTGTTGTACACATTATCAGGATATACAGTCACTGGGTTGAGGTACACTGGGTTCCCAGGAGCCAAATAGGTGAAAACTGACGGTTGTCTACGAATCCGCCTCGGACGTCCTTGGATGGTTTCTTCGTTGTTTCCCGTTGTACTGTCATTATCTTGATTCTGTGTAGCATCGTCATCGTTGTTTCCCGTTGTACTGTCGTTACCTTGATGCTGTGTATCATCGTCACCTTGCGACTGTACTTCCTCTGTATGCTCAGGTACACTCTCTACTTCCGTCTGCTCGTCGTTGAGGCTAACATGTAGAGATGTGTCACCAACAGATTCTTCTTGCGGTAAATACATCGTGAATGTAAGTAATTCGTCTTCATCTGAAGATCCGTCATCAGGAGCAGGAAACGGAGTTGGAGGTCTTTCCGCTACACGCCTCGGCCTTGCATCTCGTCGCAAATCTGGTTGTTCTACTGGTAAATAACTACATGGCAGAAGTAGATTACGGTGAAGTGTACGATCTCGCCCCCTCCCCGATTCTGGGCGAAGTACATACACAGGGCTGTCTGGCCTCTTACGCGATACCACCACATGGATTTCGTCTTCCCAGTATGCGCGGAGCTTCCCTGGTCCACCACGTGGCGTCAAATTGCGTACCAATACACGGTCTCCCGGTTGTAGTACAGATGATCTTAGTCGTTTGTCGTGTTGCTTCTTTCCTTTCACAGCGCTCTGGTTTGCAGCTTTACTGGCCTTAGCATAGGCCTCTTCCATAGCGCGTTTCCACTTTTCCACATATTTAGGATACGAAGTATCGTCTTCCTCAGATTTCAAATTAAAAACTAAATCAATAGGCAGGCGAGGTGGCCGTCCAAACAACAGTTCGAATGGGGAATAACCGGTTGCCTCATGTTTCGTACAGTTGTAAGCATGTACCAATTTGTGTACGTGGTCTTTCCAATTGGCTTTGTATTGTTCAGGCAGTGTCCTCATCATGCCAAGAAGAGTTCTGTTCATCCTCTCTACTTGACCGTTGCCTTGGGGGTGGTAGGGTGTCGTTCGCGAGTGCATGACTCCCGTTAGTTGTTCTAAGCTCTTGAACAACTTGTTCTCAAATTCACCTCCCATATCGTGATGTAATCTTGCCGGGTAACCAAACCTCGGGATAAAGTCGTTGAAAATCTTCTCTGCCGCAGTGCTCGCAGTCTTGTTCCTCGTTGGGTAAACTTGTGCGTATCGGGTGAAGTGATCTACAATCACCAAGAGGTACTCGTAGCCCCCGGAACTACGCTCAAGGTGTACGAAGTCGATTGATACCAATTCGAAGGGTGAACTTGTGGTGATTGACTGGAGCGGTTCTCTAGTCTGAAGGGTTGGTTTCCTTTGTTTGAGACATCGGCATACTCTGTTGATGTAGTGTTCAATGTCTCTTCTCATGTATGGCCAATAAAATCTCTCTCGCGCTAAAGCTAGAACCCGATCAGTGCCGAGGTGGCCCATCTCTTCATGTAACTCTCTGTAAACCCTCCTTCGAAAAACCTTTGGAAGAACTACTTGCTTACCATGGTATAAGATGTCAGTTCTTTTGTCAATGTGTAATTTCGAGATTTCATACAAGTACTTACGAACTTCTGTCGACTCCCTTCGTCGCTCTTGTGGTGTTGGTTTGCGGTTTGATTTCACATACTCCAGTGTACGGCTAATGCTACGGTCCTCACTCTGAGCTTTAACAATGTCAATCATCCTGACCTGATTGATCGATTGCGCAGATGGTTGTCTTGTTTCCGTTTGGAGTACTTCGATATTGTCAATCACCGCAGATATCCACACCGTGTCACCTTGGCCTAGAGATTGCGCTGATGTGACTGATACCGCTACCTCGTCTCGTGGTACACTCTCTGTACATGCAGCCATATACCTC
Organism: Actinostola sp. cb2023; assembly: GCA_033675265.1. Classification (NCBI taxonomy): domain Eukaryota; kingdom Metazoa; phylum Cnidaria; class Anthozoa; order Actiniaria; family Actinostolidae; genus Actinostola; species Actinostola sp. cb2023. Next base: position 11,635 of record JAUJYZ010000820.1, read on the forward strand.
TCAAAGTCACCAGGTAATCTCGAAAGACTGTCGGCATCGATATTTATTCTCCCAGGGCGATACTTTATGTCAAAATTAAAGTCTGTTAACTCTCCTATCCACCGTAATCCTGTGGCGTTAAGCTTTGCAGTTGTTAGTACATAGGTCAATGGGTTGTTATCAGTGTATATAGTAAAATGAGGACTATAATAAAGATGATCACGGAATTGTTCACATACAGCCCACTTTAGGGCCAGAAACTCCAATTTACCTGAATGTAAATGATAATTCTTTTCTGCTGCCGTAAGGGCGCGGGAACCGTATCCTATCACTCGCATTTTGCCTTCTTGCCGTTGATACAGAACCGCACCAAGTCCATCATTTGACGCGTCGGTATGCAGTACAAAAGGTTGACTATGGTCTGGGTATGCCATTATCGGTGGAGTAGTTAGGCAGTCGATCAGCCGTACAAGGGATGCTTGATGTTGCTGAGTCCACGTAATCCGCTGCTTAGATGACACGGTCTTGTCGTTAGTGCTTAGACGGCTTTGTCTTGACCTATCCCGGTCCCCGCTTCGACTATCTCGTGGCGCTTGTAGTAAATCAAACAACGGTCTTGCAATCTTTGCGAAGTCCTGAATATAACGCCGATAATACCCCAGCAGTCCAAGGAGTTTCCTGACTTCCCCTACGGTAGACGGTTTTCGCTCTTTCAACTCCATCACTGCTTTCGTGTTAGCCGGATCAACCCTATATCCTTCCGCCGATACAATTTGGCCAAGATACTTAACTTCTGATTTGAAAAGCTCGCACTTCTTGGACTTTAGCTTGATGCCGTGTTGTCGTAGTTGGCGAAGAACTAGTCTGACATGCTCGACGTGTTCATCAAACGTTTCACTAAAGACTATCACGTCGTCTAAATATGGGATACAAATGTTGTCCCGCAACCCCTCAAGGCAGTGTTCCATAAAACGCTGAAACTCGCCAGGTGCATTCATGAGGCCAAAGGGAACCCTAACCCACTCGTATAATCCCCACGGGGTGATGAAGGCTGTTACGTTACGAGAGTCGGGGTGAATAAAACCCTGATGGTATGCTTTACCCCCTGATCAAGTAACGTGAACCAGTGGTTACCGCCTAGATTCTCAAGAACTGTCTGGATGCGAGGCAGGGGGTGTCTGTCTGGAATGGTCTTCTGGTTCAGTCTACGATAATCGACGCACAGTCGTAAACTCCCGTCTTTCTTCCTGACACACACGACTGGGGACGAATACGCCGATCTTGACTTTCTAACCCACCCTTTGTTAAGCAGATCTTCGACATAGTGTTTTACCTCTGGGTATAGCGGCTTGGGAATTGAGGTATAGCGTTGCTGCACGGGAATAGAGTCAGTCAACTGTATTGTCATTTGTAATTCACTCGCGCAACCTATGTCGTCTTCACCCGTTGAAAATGAGGCTGACTCTTCAACTAGCATTTGCCGCGCCTTATCTTGTTGTTCTTTAGTTAAAGTGCTTAAGTCAATATCCTCGATTCTTACACGTGTTGATTGATTATCGACAGAGTTATCTTGTAGGTCGTGTACGTTATTAAATGGTGTCGCACTACCTGAAGTATCCAACGCTGGTGCAGTGACCTTGTCTGTGACTGGTGTTTCTTTCAACTCTACTTCAAGGGGGGTAACTGAATTTACTAGTTGTAAACTTCCAAGTACTGTCCTTCCTTTTAACACAATGTCATGACTAGAATAATTACTTAGCTGGATGCTAACTCTGTTAGAGAATGCTTTGATTGTCGTTAACTGCGTCTCTGGCACCGTCACGCCGTCTGGCCAATCCTGGATGGTACTAGCTTCAAACAAAACCGGAAGTTTGTTAGTATTGGGCCCCACCCTTGCATAACATGAAACGTACATTGACTGCCCTCGTGGGATTACGACACTTTGTCTTGTTGTTTTCACTGTACAAAGTTCTTCTGGTTGCCTAGCTCGAACAAATTGTACAAGTGCGTCGATCTTATTACTCTTTACTCCTACCATACATTCGCTGAGAATGTCAGCAAGTTGTTTGTCTTTGTCAATCGTAGGGTCGATAGAAGTACGCCTAGAGATCTCTTCGATTACGTTATAACCAATGATAGGCGAGTCGAGCGGATCTCGGGATAACAGAAATGGAACATCTACTTCACAGTGTGAGTTTCCGTCACGCAACTTAAACTTAACTTCTATCCAGCCCTCATAAGGAAGACATGTTCCATTCGCGGCCTTTAAGTCTAGTTCGCGTTCTCCTAATAACTCTTCAATTCCATGTACTTCTGCATCCGGTAAATTCCGTTTGACCCATACAAGCGAAAGTAGCGAGACTTGCGCGCCCGTGTCCCATAGCACTTCGGCTGGCACTCCATTTAGCGAGCATTTCACCATACATCGCCGTCCCACTAAACTTACGAGTTGCGAATGTTCTTTCGGCGACAAATGGCTCACGTAATGTCCATCATCCGTGTTTGTCGAGTGGCATGGCTTAGATAATTGTTTTATCGCGTTACAAAGCGCCTTGTGTTTTATCCAATGTTTAGTCTGACAGATTGTCGAACAGTATCTAACTATGTGGCATTGAGAACATTTCTTAAATTGGTTCTTACTGTCGACTTTCCCACAGGACATACAAGTATGGGACGTATTCGATTGTGCGGCTACTGGTTGTCCCTTGACTGCAGCCGCCTGGCGTTTTCCGACTCTCGTTCAGCCCGACAACCTCTGGCAAAGTGGGTTGTCGATCCGCACTTGTAACAGTGATTGCATCTATCCATTCCTTTCTCTTCACAATCTCTACAAAGGCGAAATCTCGACGATCGAAATTGTGATTGGCCGGCGCTATTGCTTTCATTGTGATCTAATCTTGGGCGCGATTGATTGACGACCCCTTTAAGATATGCCAGATCGGCCTGGACAGCTTCCAGCGTGGCGAAGAGCTTGTTTGGTTTTTCATTCTTATTGGCAACTGCATTTACCCCAGACCGACCCTCCCCCTCACGGTGGGAATTTTGAGTAACTTGATGGACCTTTACCGCTTTCTTGGACATATTCATTTTGTTGAACCGCTCAGCTTCGGCTGATACGGCAACGTTGACCTTTTCCATTAACACCTCATCGGTAACGCCATCCATTTCTAAATAAGGACGTAACTTTGCTCTGACTGATTCATCTACTAGCCCCGTCTCCACTACATGCACAAATAGGGCCTGAACTAACAGAGGATCATATTTTATGGCACCCTCACTCTGTTTCGAACTAAGAATAACTTGTTGCCGTAAGTTCATGGCTCTAATCAGAAAATCTTGAGGCGTCTCTTTGACGTCTTGGCATAACACTGACAGTTCTTGGTACAACTCGGTACAACTCTTTTGTTTGAAGTGAACTCTCAATATTTGCTTTAGGCGTGTCAGAGATAGATCAGAAACCAACTCTAAATATGGCCTGAGCCTTGAATTTACACTAACAGCGCGAATAACAGCTTCTATAATTTCGTGCTCCGAGTATCCTGTGGTTAACCCTGTGTCAATCTGTCTCATAATACTTATGAATGTCAGACTATCCTTAGTGCTATCAGCCCCAACCACGCCGTGAATCTTAAAATCCTTCTTGAGAACTTTTCCCACGTCAATGCTTACCTTTTGAGAAGGCTTCTTACCAGATACTGAATCCGAGCTAACCCCGCTAACTTCAGATGTGTCCAATGGGGGAGGGTTTCCGTTTATGAAATCACCAATCTCTGCTAAGAATTCCATCTTCTTTGGCGATTTCTCAACTAACTTTGCAATCCCCGCAACAATACATCTTGTGATAGCAGGTCTCCTTGATTCCACAACTTGAATATCGAACCTTTCCGCCAATTCTAGCAAACGCTCACTGGACAATCCGTAGATCTTGGCCTCTAATTCAAATTGTGTATCTTCCACCTCGTGGTCTCCCATGCTGATCGACGTTCTTTTGCTAAGTATTCAACTTGACCATTTTAGTCCGCCGTTACACTCAGGAATTAACGTAACCTGAACAGCAGACTTCCCGTCTGAGCCCCCAAATGTTACTTGTGTTCTTTACCTTCTTTTTGTTTGATTTTAGAATAATACTATAACTATGGTCAAATTTGAGAACAATCTTCTTTTACTTGCGTTGTGTTGTCATACTACAGTAATCCGGACAGAGACCACAAAACATGTGCCCCGCCCCCTTATGTTACATTCTCCAGTTACTAAGCATCGAGTTACAAAACACTAGCTAACACTCTACACCACATTTTCTTTAAAATCACCATGCAAAAATATACGACGGCACTTCACTTGGATGAACCAATGACTAGTTTATGATTGATATATTCTTACATTTAATATTTCGGACTAGCTTGTAATATTGTGAAATCACTGTTACATGATTTAATACGACTCTGCAAGTAGACGAAAATCATACTCACTGTCCAGACGAATGTTGAGATAAATAGGAAAGCAATTAGATAATAACAATAACTAGACGCTCTTGTAGCGTTAAGTCGGGCTTCTTAAAGCAAGCAGTGGTTGCTGCGATCGGTAATCTCGACTGAATCTGATTTGCTCTCGACCAATATATCCATTGTCAATGAAATATTGTCAATGGCAATAAAGCTCGAGCAAGAGCCCGCGCGCCGTAGACTAATGCATCAAACACGTAGGCAAGGTAATTCATTAACGCACTATGGTTTAGAATGATCATAAAGTATTGTATATGTACAATAATCAAATCTCCCAGCACAAGAATAGCTTTTTCTAGAATATCACAATCATCAAGAGTATTTACCATGTCTTCTACTGAATACATGAAATTCCATACACAGGACGTGACGAGATAACGATCGCTTCTACAATACTAATCTTAATGAAATGTAACCTATTTGAACTAAATATAGATATCTTATAGTGCGATTAAAACGAGATCGATAGAACTTGCTTTCCTTGCAATTTCAGTACTGCGATTTCACAAACTCAGCGAATCATGAATGACAATGACATACTTTATTTGTTACCATAAATATATCCATACAAATACAAATACCGTATACATAAACTATTATCGGTCGGCTGAAAACCTTACAACTGTTCTCTTCTCTTCACCGCAGGCTGCGTGTATCAACTCACTTCGTTCTAAGTTCTGAAGATCTCTAAACCCTTTGCAGTACTAGTACTGGATTGATAAATCCATATCTCTATGAATTATTGTGGTTATTTTGAAAACAAGACGACATAAATTGTGAATTCAGACTCGACCAGTCTCGTATTGATAAATCATGTTGTTTGAGCCTTCGGTGATTATCTTAGCGGCCGGCACAGGGCGCATGCGCTGTAGAACCCAGTATGCTTTCTGGGGTCGACGACGACGACGAACGCTTCTCATTTCTAGAGTCGGGTCTTCCACAGGAAGCCCGACTAATAATAATATGGGATTTTGGTACACATACAATGGTACATGAGTATAATCCATTAATATTTCACAAAAGTTCATAATAATAAATGTATTTTGGTGAAAGAAAAACAACAAATTACAGTGAAATTTCTGTACGAGCGCGCGCTAGCCAAAACTGTCAATTTGTAATTTTCATGACACGATTCTGCATGAATGATTGGAAAGCCAGTTTGAAGTAACTACCCAAAATATGGTCCCATATTTCGCGCGTTCTTGTGCATATTTCGTGCGTTCTTTGACAAAAAATATAATACTACACAGTAGTGCTCAAACAGTCCTTCTTAGAGTTGACACCCCCCGTCTCACTGCCGAAGGTGATCAATTCTGCTCGAAATTCTGCCGGCAGAACTGATTTATCCAAGCCTAGCCAGGGGAAGGGGAAACGGGGACAACTGAGGATTAATCGTACGGTCTACAACGTCCGCAATCGTACGGTCTACAGCGTGTTTACACATAGCTATGTACAAGATCATTTCTGAGAGGGAGCTAGCAAAAGCGTGCAGACGCCTTGACAGCTGAGGCGCAAGTACTACTAAGTTACCTTGGGTTTGACTTTGAGCGATCAAACAAGATACAAAGATCATCCAAACCATCCATGTCTGTGCTGTAGTCTTGCCATCTTGGCCTTCGTAGGATGCAGTGTAGGCTGGACTAGAGAAGCTATTTGGGACCTTTTATAGAGTACGGCAGGGTACCCCGAGATATGACACCATGACATCTTAGAATACATACTTAGAATGGAAATCAAATCCTATCCGTTTTGACGTCACTGTTGACGGGGAGCGGGTGACCTATTGGCGTCGTGTAGCGTAACACGAGTGGTTAATCGGCTCAACGTATAACTCGATAGCACATTAATCTCTTTTAAAAGCAAAGTTATGAACTTCCTCAAAAGTTATGAACTTCCTCAAAAGTCTAGTCACGTTATTTAGCCATAGAACACCGCAACCAGGATACCCTCTAGCTACTCAAACTGAAGCCATACAATCATCTGCCTTCAGAATAACGACGAAAATCCGAAGGGAATCCTTCGTTCCGAGTGTCCTCACTCTTGGGTCGGCTATCAATGGGGAAGGGGAACTGATACTTGTCGTGTCTTTACGATGGGAGTCATATTATTACAGAAATATCGACCTGAAGCACGACTTAAGATTGTCGTAACCGAGAAACCGACTAGAGGTTTTTAAAATCGAACAAGCGAATTCCAATCTTGTAAGGTATCAATGTTTAATAGTTTATCGTTTCGGGGTCAAAGAACGTCAACCACGCCCTTTTTACAAACAATAAACTCGTCTGGGTTTCATCGCTCTAACAAGCGAACATTGTAACTAATCTGACTTAACAGCAGCCAAAGTAGCCTAACTTTCGAGTCGGCTGCTGTAACTAAATAATCAAAGTAGGTCGGGTAGAACTAGAGCTCTATACATACACAACCGTGTTTCAAGTGGTAAGATTGAGCCTAGGCGCTTTAATATAGCTAGACCTGTTGTGATTTTCTTTGAGATCAAAAGAATGTGTGAAGTCCAGGTTAGGTTTTGATCTATTAGAAGTCCTAAAGATTTATATACTCAGTCTTTCTCTCCTGTGGTACAATTATTTCAATAGTCCCTTTTCGCGTTCACAGATCCCGCTGTAAAACCGCTGTACTTATTGACATCAGACGCACTTGTACAGGCTTAGCCTCGAGTCAGTGTAAATTATTCACAAATATCAACAAGAACACGAAAAAATGTTGACATGAAACAATAGTAACATTTATGAATTGCACGGACTGGTTTCTGAATCGAGGCTAAGCCTGTACAAATGCGTCTTTTGTCAAGGACAGCGGTCATCTCTAAACAACGCGAAACTGGAGTATTGGTACTCAGTTGAGCGAGTTTAAACTGACTCCCTATGAGCATGTATCAGTGTTTTTTTTGACATTTAAAGTCTATTTATTCGCTCTAAGCCAAGTTTTCAACGGGCCTAAATATAATCAGTATTGATCCTTGGGGGATTCCACATGTAAGAGTAGAAAAGTCTGACATAATTCCATCAATTATAGCCGTTTTCTGTTTTCGTTCATCAAGATAGGAATTGAACCAATCTAGGGTTGTAGAGGTAACCCCATATGATATGAGCTTTTGTAGCAGAATAGGATGATTCATAGTATCAAAAGCTTTTTTATGGTCCAGGAAAATTACGCCATTAAGTTGGTTATTATCTATATTCCTTAGCCATTCATTTGTAGTTTCGAGTAAAGTTGTTTCAGTACTATACATTGGTCGAAAACCTGACTGCGACTCAGTTAACTGACAAGTTGTGTAGAAATAAATATGCATAAAGTTGATTAAAGACAATTATTTCAATTAATTTGCTCACAACAGATTGGTCTATAGTTATAAAAAAATCGGATAAACCTTGGCATGTTTCCACTTATCTGGGAACATGAAATTGAAATATTTATTATAAATGTTAAAGAAGTTACAATGAAAGGTGCTGCCTCTTTCAAGAGGCGGGGTGATATATAATCTAATCCAGTGGCTTTGTTTGTTGGCAATGATTTTAGTATGCTCATAATTTCATCGGGTGTTGTGGGTTTTTAAGATGGAAGGTATGTTCAGTAGGAGTAATATAATCAGTAAACTTAGCCCTGTACATGTAATGTCTTCAGGAGTGGTATAGGTACAACCTTCCACCTCAAGTTTATTACTCCCTGTAGTTTTGGAGTTATTTCCCATTAATTTGTTAATACCTGTTAATACCTTAGGTCTTCCTAATGTCACTCCTACTTTGCATGAAATAGGCGTTATAATGATCTATTTTTGCTCTTTTTATGGCTTAATTTACTTGGTTTTTAATTAGTGTATCTATAGTTTGCCCAGTTCGTCTGTGAAGAGGATTTTGAGGCAATGTTTTTTGAGTCTATCCCTCTCAGACATTTGTTTTTTGAGATCAGGAGTGATCCACAAGCAATTGGAACCCTTAACTCTTCTTTTCTTTAATGGAGCATGTTTATCAGCTATAGAGAGAAACATCTGGTACCATAGGTCCCAGGCTTTATTTGGATCCCTTTCAGTCTCAATTTTATGCCATGGAATCATATAGACAATTCATTTCTAAATCCAAAAGGATCGAACTTTTTAAAACATCTGCTGATAACAATTTTTCGATTTGACTTAGGGATTTGAATTTGAATTAACCAGGGTGTATATAGAAAACCTCTGGTAACCAGGGTGTATATAGAAAACCTCTGGTAACCAGGGTGTATATAGAAAACCTCTGGTAACCAGGGTGTATATAGAAAACCTCTGGTAACCAGGGTGTATATAGAAAACCTCTGGTAACCAGGGTGTATATAGAAAACCTCTGGTAACCAGGGTGTATATAGAAAACCTCTGGTAACCAGGGTGTATATAGAAAACCTCTGGTAACCAGGGTGTATATAGAAAACTTCGTAACCAGGGTGTATATAGAAAACCTCTGGTAACCAGGGTGTATATAGAAAACCTCTGGTGGTGTATATAGAAAACCTCTGGTAACCAGGGTGTATATAGAAAACCTCTGGTAACCAGGGTGTATATAGAAAACCTCTGGTAACCAGGGTGTATATAGAAAACCTCTGGTAACCAGGGTGTATATAGAAAACCTCTGGTAACCAGGGTGTATATAGAAAACCTCTGGTAACCAGGGTGTATATAGAAAACCTCTGGTAACCAGGGTGTATATAGAAAACCTCTGGTAACCAGGGTGTATATAGAAAACCTCTGGTAACCAGGGTGTATATAGAAAACCTCTGGTAACCAGGGTGTATATAGGGTGTATATAGAAAACCTCTGGTAACCAGGGTGTATATAGAAAACCTCTGGTAACCAGGGTGTATATAGAAAACCTCTGGTAACCAGGGTGTATATAGAAAACTTCGTAACCAGGGTGTATATAGAAAACGTCTGGCAACCAGGGTGTACATAGAAAACCTCTGGTAACCAGAGGTGTACACTACTCAAATTTGCATGCATTTATAAACACGCCTAATTCAGTAATAATACCAATGAATATCATTGCATGAGTTTGTATAACTTCACCATCGTCGGGTTGAAAATCATGAATCAAGGATGTCTGGGAAAGCAGTAAATGAACCACGTTCGATGCAGATGAAATACATAAGGTTTGAGTGTTTTTTTTTTCAAATCTAAGAACAGCTCAGTCTAGAACAGCATGGATAGAAACGTTAATGGTTTTAAGTTATTTGAGAATTTCAATTTCCCAGAATTCCTTTGGTCATAGCTTTCACGATTGCTCTCCTCCCATTCCCTTCCTATCCCCTTTCCCTTGTGCCAGACTCAAGCTATGATGGAAAGGGACGTTGAAGAACTTTCATTGGTTCTCTCATACAATCCATGTCCCCCTATAGATTCACTGTTACATCGTCGCCGATCAAGAAGAAAGGAGCCCAGTACATTGGTTTATCGTAACACTTCGTATCTCTCATGTCCTTCATGGCTTGCTGCAGACTTGTACTGGCGCTCTTTCCTTGTTTTAAATGGGCGTAAAACTTTTCCATGAAGACTCTTGTAGCTTGGTCATCGACGGCCCACAGAGATGCAACAACAGCAAGGGCTCCTGCTGCGAGAAAGGCTCGACTCATCCCAACCACACCCTCAGACTTGATCTCACCACGACCACTGTGACAGCAGCTAAGCACAACCAATCTTGCTCGTAAACCAATCTCTTGCACTTCGTTGATTGTCAACAGGTAGTCGTCTTCTTCTGGGATTGTTCCTGGTTCTTGCAGCGTTGTACCCGGACTTAATACGATCTCACCACTGTCTGCACATCCATGTGCTGCAAAGTGGATGACAGCCACTCCTTCTCGTAGTCGTTGCTTGATGGCTTGTTTGGTGGCTTGAGCTCCTGTTATCGCAGTTACGCCAAGTACTTCACCAATTCTTTCAGCTTCAAGCTTAGCATTTGGCAATGGATTGAAATACCTTTCCTTGCCTTTAAACATTCTTTTTCCGGTGACGTCAGGATCTCCAACGATAAGTGCGCCTGTCATACTGTGAGACTCTGCTGAAGATTCTTTCAAAATCATTAATGTCGTCAGCGATGGAACAAGTCGAATGCGTTTGGTCTCTGACAAAAATGACTTAGTGTTTGGATCTCGTAAGGCTGCAAATGGAACTTTGAACAAAGGTCCATCGGGAATGATGACGATCTCATCATGGTTTAGCTTGTCTTTTACAGGAGTAATGAACGTATCATAGAGTACCTCTAGGTAGTCTTCATTTAGCTCTTCGTCGTACACACATCTCTTGTTACTCTTCGGCTTCGTTTCCCCACTCGCAACGCCTTCAGCATCCTCATTGTCAACTGCAGCAATTTCATGAATGCTTAGCGATCGATTCTCACAACCAACTGCTCCTCTAACAGACATTGTCGTGTAGGCATTGTCAACGAGATCATGGAGTATATTCTTGCTCTTCTGAAACTCCTCATCAGGAAATCTTTCTTCCAACAGAGTTGCGACTTCTTGAAGTTCATTTCGACGAAATATTACTGGATTCTCCATATCAAGAACCCACGTGCCAACAGCTGATTCGTATCCACTACTTGCCATCCTCAAAAGATCAGAGAAAAATAAGATGCAGGAATTGGAAGACAGCACCTTACTCTGGACATCTGCATATTCAAGAAAGTCATATCTTGACTCACTCTTTCTTTCCATGTTGTACTTTGCAGTCAAAATGTCTTCCAACGCACGCCCTCGTTTACGCTCTGATATCAACAGTGCTTTCTCAGATTGTTCTGTTTCGATGTAAACTTCAGTGAGCAGTTTGTATGTGTTAATGAACTTGTCTAAAATGGAAATCTTGTATTGGTCTTGTTCACCAAGATTCTCAAACAACCAATCGTAGCACTGGAGACTCTTCTTGAGGTATTCTTCTGCTTTCTTTATGGTGAGAGGATCACTAGGCGTACATTTTATCTTGTGCTTGCAGGTTTTTCCAATTAACGATAAAGCAAAGTAAGCACTCCCTAAGTTTTTAAAGGCGTTGCCTTCTCCTTTTCTGTCACCTATGTCGATGGCAATGTTTAATTGTTTGTCATGGCATTCAATTGCCTTGTGGTAGTTTTTCGTTGCTTCATAGGCAAATCCTAAGTGTTCATATGCCATTTCTTCTCCTTGCCTGTCACCTATCTCTTTCGCTACTTTTAGACTCTTGTGATGGTATTCGATTGCCTCGTCATATTTTCCCAGCGAATAAGAAGCACTTCCTAAGTTCCTATAAGCCAGCACTTCTCCATTTTTATCACCTGTAATTTTAACAATGTTTAGATGTTTCTCATTGTATTCAATTGACTTGTGATATTCTCCTGACTGGTCACTGATGTGTCCTAAAATACAATATGCTCTTCCCTCTGCCTCTCTATTTCCACTCACAATTGCAATGTCTACACTCTTTTGGTGGTGTTTGGTTGCTTCTTGGCTGTTTCCTAAGGCTTGATGCACATTTCCTAAGTTGCAATGCACCTTCCCCTGTAAATCGGTGTCACCCACTTCTGTGGCAATATCTAGACAATTGTCGTAATATTTGATTGCCTCTGCATATTTTCCAGTCACCTGGTACACAATCCCTAGGTTGCAATATGCTTTTCCTTCTGCAGGTTTGTTACCCATCTTGACCACGATGTCTAGATGTTTTTCGAGACATTCAAGTGCTTTTTGGTGTTGGTTTAATTTGCCATGGAAAATTCCCAAGGCACTGTAAGCTCGTCTTTCACTTTCTTTGTCACCCATCTCGATGGCGATGTTCAGAGTTTTTTTTTCGTAGTATTCTATTGCCTCTTTGTATTTTGCTGATGAAGAATAAACGACTCCTATCTGTTCGTAAGCGGTTCCTTCTTCCTTTCTATCACCTATCTCTACGGCGATGTTGAGATTTTTCCCATGATATTCGACTGCCTTTTGATACTTTCCTAGTGCGCCATAAGCACTGCCTAAACTTCTATAGGCGTTACCTTCTCCCTTTCTATCACCTATCTCTGTTGCTATGTTTAAGTATTTTTCATGGCATTTGATTGCCTCGTGATGTTTTCCTAAACCCTCCATAAGCAATTCCCATGTTCCTATACGCGCATTCCTCTCCGTTTCTGTCTCCTATCTCAATTGCTACGTTTAAGCTCTTTTGGTGGTGCTGAAATGCCTCGTGATCTTTCTCCAGGCAAAAAAAACAAGCGCGCCCTAAGTTCTTATAAGCAATTACTTCTCCATTTTTATCACCTGTCATTCTTGCGATGTTTAGATGTTTCTCATTGGATTCAATTGACTTGTGATAATCTCGTAACTCGTAGCTATCGATTCCTAAGTTACAATATGCTGTTCCCTCCGCTTCTCTGTCCCCTCTCTCTATTGCAATGTCTAGACTCTTCTGGTGATGTTTGATAGCTTCTTGATATTTGCCTAACTGCTGGTAGACATTTCCTAGATTACAATAGGACTTTTCCACAAACTGCTTATCACCTATTTCTTGAGCGATGCCTAGACATTTATCGAAATATTGAATTGCCTCGGGATATTTAACTAAGGCCTTGTATACAATTCCTAAGTTATGACATGCCTTTACCTCGACATTCCTATCCCTTCTCTCCATTGCAAGGTCTAGACTATTCTTGTGGTGTTTGATAGCTTCTTCATATCTTCCTAGCTTCTGGTAGACGACTCCTAAGTTACAGTAAGTCATATTTTCTATGTCCCTGTCACCTATTTCTTGGGCGACACTTAGACTTTGTTCGTAATACATGATTGCCTCCTCATAATTACCTAACGAACAATGTCCATTTCCTAAGTTGTAATATGCCTTTACTTCTATATTTCTGTCCCCTCTCTCTAACGCAATGTCTAGACTATTCCTATGATGTTTGATAGCTTCTTCGTGCCTTCCTAGCTCATAGTAGACCATTCCTAAGTTACAATATGTCATTATTTCTATCTCATTATTACCCAGTTCTTGGGCTACGCTTAGACCTTTTTCGTAATGCATGATTGCCTCTTGATAATTACCTAACGAGGTATAAACATTTCCTAAGTTATAATATGCTCTTCCTTCTGTAAACCTTTCACCTAACTCTTTGGCGATGTTTACAACTTTCTCGTAGTATTCTACTGCCACGTTGCACTGTCCCAATGAAAGACAAGCTTGTGCTAGATTGTCATATGCACTACACTCTCCAAGTTTATCATCTTGTGCAATAGCGATGTTCAAATGCTCCTTATGAAGCCTGATTATCTCGTGTTCGTCCATCTTGATGAGCGAAAAAGGCCAACTTTACTACAGTATTAGTGGACACTGGACTTGACTGAAATGAAATGTCAGGATGCCATGAATAAACTATTTTATTTTAGAGTTCTGTTCAGTGACCACGAACAATGGCGTAATAATAATATAAACTGATGCAGGATTCAAATCATTCTATTTCAGCTCTACCCTGATATCCTAACAGCCTACAAGCTTAGCACAAGCACAAGAGGCGTTGTTTCACTGTGGAAACGGTATTTGAAGCAAAATTTTAAGCGCAAGAACCAAAGTTTCTCCACAGCTTATTGTGCTGGCGCTTTATGTGCTTGCGTTTGTTCTTGTGAGTGGTGTGTTCGTCGCTAGTGAAAACTAGCTAAAACTAGTCTCTCGTACAGTGATACACTAACTGGACTTGACCTAAACATAACTATAATATTTATTTACCCAGGGTGACCTAATCAGCACAAAAGTACTGCTATCAATAAGGCCCCTGCGTTACAACAACTAAATATTAATAGAAGATAGAATTAAATTTTGCCAGCTCCAGTGGAAACTAATATGTACTCCAGATGCCGTATAGAACACTACCCCTAGTTAACAATGCAATGTATGAACCGTTTAAGCCGCATCTACACGAGCAAATTGTCCTTGACAAGTTTTCCTTGTCAAGGAAAACGACAAGGAAAACTTGCTCGTGTAGATGACAAAAAAATGTCAATTTTTCCTTGTCAAGGAAAACTTGTCAAGGAAAACTTGTTCGGCGTCTAGATGCGGCTTTAGTTACTTGATACTTGCAGTAAATAGTTCCTAAATGCTTTGAATCCCAACCATATTGAATATACCACAGCACACAATCTACACGGCTCAAAGGGAGAGTTATACTTCATTTATTTATGTTGATTCTGTGGTTAAATAAAGTTTTTGATTGATTGATTGATTGGCTCACCTTACTGATCAGTCATTTCTCAGACCTGCATGCACTGCTTGTAACCGATCGAGAAGAATTGTGTTGCTAAACAAGATTCTAGCTATGAAGCCGGCAACACTGATATGATGTTGACCGTGACCGTGATCGAACCACGTCATGATTTATACACGTTGCATTTCGAAGCAGTTCCATTTCCTGTTTGCATAGGTTAATTTAAATTCCTTTCAGTATCTGAACTATCAAACAAAGATGGTTAAATATGTTAGTGTAAAAACCATTGATGCTCAACGAGACAGAACAACTCCAACAGATAACGTCTATTTCGATTGCGGGTAACTGTACAGGGGGATCAAATAATTCAGGGCAAAGAGCACGAATGCGTTGCGATCTTTGTCAGTTATTGGAATGAATGGATGTTGTACGATATGAACAAAAGTGTGTTGATAACATAATCATTGAATGATTAGCATAAGAACGAGGCTATCATCCAAACAGCTAGAGTATAATACTTTTCCTTATTCATATACATTATATATGTTATCTTTATTGTAGCTCATTAGCATAGAAGAGCCACCTCGTGGATTGCTAATAAACCGTTATTATTATTATATATATTATTATTATTATTATTATTATTATTATTATTATTATTATTATTATTATTATTATTATTATTATTATTATTATTATTATTATTATTATTATTATTATTATTTTTATTTATTTTTTTATTTTTATTTTTAACAATCAAGATTTCACTTTCAAAGCTGTTTCTTCCACTTAAATGGATTTTTTATGTCCAAGCTTTCGGGGCGCTGGCCCATCATCAGGGTTTGAATGGATTTCAGTTAGAAGATTACGTAGAAGTAGCACTTTGCCAAGAAATGTCTTGTTTTAATTGCGCGCGCGTAGCCATTTAATTAGCTCTCGTTACAATCACGTTTGTTTTGTTTGTTTATCTACGTAATCTTCTAACTGAATTTTGTAAAATCCATTCAATCCCTGATGATGGGCCAGGGGTCCGAAAGCGTGGACATTAAAAAATCCATTTACGTGGAAGAAAAATAATGTTGTGCTCTGTTATGTTATAAATAGAGAATACTTTATGGAAAATGCGAGCGTACGGTTTTTATTCACGAGTGATAAGTATTAGGGACCTTACGCACAAGAAAATTCTAGGACGGGAACGTGAGGACGACAGCGCGCGCACTGACGAAGAACGGCTCAAAACGAACGTTGACGTCCGTGACGGCAATCTACGACGGCACTTCACCTGTTTTCACGTCGTAGATTGCCGTCGCGGACGTCAACGTTCGTTTTGAGCCGTTATTCGTCAATGCGCGCGCTGTCGTCCTCACGTTCCCGTCCTAGAATTTTCTCGTGCGTAATTAAGGTCCCTATTACTTATTATACGACGCACGGTTTTCGAGTGCAAATATACGGCGTTATTCAATGGGTGTTATTACACGGTTCGCAAACCGGTTTGCCGAACCAGTTTTATATTCATTGGAAAAAGAAAAGACACCAAAAAAACGATAGAAAAGTACTTCTAAAGTAAATAGGGATACACACAACAACTTTTTAATGAAATCTTTGTAGAAAATAAGAGAAAAACAACAATCTTTTTGGTGAAAAAAAAAAGCCGAGAACAGCCAACGAAAAATCTTGAGCGCGCGCTCGATGGTGTATCGATTCTGTGATAGCGCGCGCATTCACAAACAAAACACAAAAACAACTTTTGTACGCTAACAAATAAGCGTTTTTTGGTTAATTTTGTTGTCGTATAATAAACAATTTATTACAGTTACAGTTGTGTAAAACGGCTGGACATTTTTACTCGTCTATTTGCATTTTGACTCGCCTACGGCTCGTCAAAATACGGCAAGACTCGTAAAAATATCCAGCCGTATTACACAACTCTAACTGTAACAACCTATATTTATCACGAGTGAATAAAAACTGAACAAAGCATTTTCCATGCTGTATTGTGTTTATTATATACTATATACTGAGATTTTAAAACTCAACTTAACTAAAAACCGTTTGACGTTCTCGCTATTATTAACCCATTGTTCTATTATATAGCTATTGACGATGGAAGCGTCGGAGCGAAACTATGACTTTTCATGAATTTTAAAACATCGAAAATACACAACACCATTCAAAGAAAATTTGTTTAATTCTAAAGTTTTTGTCTGACATATGTTAAAACAAGCACAGATCAGAGTTCAGTTATAACTTATCTGCCGTTTTGCCGTGTTGATGTTGTCAGTGACTTCGAGTTTGTATCTTCAATGCGAAATATTTTCAAAGTCTCTTTTGGCTCGTCAACCATCAGTTAGTTTATAAGCAAATCTAGTCTGATAACTTACACTATTTATTAAGAACTTATGATAATGTTTACTAGTTATAATCAGTTGACTCTACTGCATAGCAACCAATAGTAGTTGGAGTTAGTTTCACGTGCACACTGTGCAGTGATTGACTGATTATTCCTGGTCAATTCCAGCATGCAACTCACCACTCTCACTCAGATCCAGATTCAGCTTAGACTTACGATACTCTTGTTGTAAATTACTGCTAAGAAGAGGCATTAAGGAAGAGATTAAAGAAGAAGCTCAGACCGAGATCTATTGTCTTTGTGTGTTACCGTCTCCCCCCCAAAGACGCGTTAACATATTCAGTGTGTGTGAGCCGAAGTAGATTTTCTCTTCTATAATTGACGATAATCAAATATAGCCAAGAACTAAAGTCCAATAGCTGATGAAACATCTGTGTTGTATACCATCGCGTACAATTGCCCATCAATTTGTGTCACGGCCGTGAATTACTAAATAATAGACTGAATACTGAATACTGAATAATGGATTAACGATTCCGGAATAACGTAGAATTTCAATATTTTTTACAAGTTACAGCACAGTATTTATTTTCCACGATTTTTCGCAATGAAAAGTACTTTTTTCAATTTCCCGCGAAAACTCCGACCCAAGCCTCGCGCGGTTTCACGTCCTAACTCGCAACAAATCCCAACAGTATTCTCGGTCGAAAAAAATCGCGCTTATATAAAAACCTGGAGCTAGAGAGCATTGTTTCCGAGGCTACACAGGCCTAGCTGCACAATATTTGAAAATGGCGGAAGGAGAAGGTTGTTTTGAAGAGAAAAACCTTTGTAAAAGTCCGGGAAATTCGCAACAAGAGCTGGACTATGACTAAAGGAATCCTCAGAAAATCGGAGTTTGCGTTTATGTTCGAAAGAAACAAATCGAGGAATTATTTTAGGCAACAAATGTACATCAAATTTCCGATGTTACATTTTTTGTCGAGGGCATTGCTAAGGCACACCAAGCCGGTTATTCCTTCAGTGTCGTACCGAGTTTCCATACAAGAAGACGCCATTCTGGAGCCGTATTCAGTCTAAGAAAATCGGTAGATTGCTCAACAACTAAGAGGTAAAAAGCAAACAGACTTAAACCATTGTCGTATTAGTTTTATTTTCCGATGTTACATTTTTTCGTGATGCTTCTGTTTTATTGTTGCCGAGAGTTGAAAGTATGAATTTCGGCTTCTTCTCTGTAATTCCTCGTGTTTAATGAGCATGAAGTTAAATGTGACAGGCGTCTCTCGATAATATGCAAATTGTATGCAAATTAGCAAAAATCACCGGAAGTGACACTGAATTGTATGAGGAGTGATTTTTTTCATTACGACCAAAAGTTCGTGTATTCTGGGAACGCAAAGATTCTTGAACTCTGATATTCATGCAGCGAACACTGATTCAACAGACATAAACACTAGACATAACACGTTTAATATTCACAAATTCATGAAAATGCACTGAATTGTTAAAAAACTGAGCAATGAAACGAACGGAATATAGATTTCATCTGAATGAAAGGTGTTCATTGATTGCCTTCCCAGACATCTTTGCGGCCTTAGCTTCAATTGAATCACGTGATCAACCCGACAATGTTTATGTCACGGTGACGACATAAGAAACCACGGCTGCACTAATCAATCCCACTAAAGCCAGGATTAAAGCCAGCTCGTTCTTCATTCGATCCCACAAATGCGATTTATTGATCAAATCTGCAATACCTGCATTGTTCACATTCAAACGAGGAAACGGCACATCCGGGACCTCAACACCCAGAAACTCACACAGTGGTTGCCATCCTTGTTTGACGTTGTAGACAAGAAGCTGATCCCGCGGGATTGAAGACTGGACCCGCGCGTTGTGCTCAGAGTAGATATTTTTCACAAAAACAGGATCCGAATCCTCGTTTGTTGTTTTCAATATTTCGACTCTGCTCTCTATATTCTGGCAGAACCTCTGCCATTTTTGCCCTGTTGTTGTTAAGCGATAGGCTAGTTTCATCCAGAATGGATGCGAATGAAATTGGCTGATTAGTTCTTTGTAACAACGTCGACAGCTTTCCCGCCATACCTCTTCGTTATCACGAACCATCAGGACAACTTTAGCATCAGGAAAAGCGTCGAAAATCTCTTTCCAAAAGAAACAAGCCGGTGATGCAATGACTGCGTCTACGTCGGCATACATGGCTGCAAAGTCGGGCATTTGTGTCCCTTCAAATGCCTGGAGATATTCATCTAAATGGTTCATCCGATGTTCCTCGTGATCATGGACATTGTAGCCAAGAGTTCTTAGTGCTGATGCGAGAGATTTCGTCCCTGTTTTTAATAATCCTGCACAGATTACCTTCATGGTTGTTTTACTTTCAACGATGCGAAAACACTTCTCGTGACACAAGTACGTATCTTTTGAAACCGATGGCCTTAAAACCGTGACGTGGACATACATACATACATACATGCACGTGTATACATACACCATACATGGGACGCGGGGACGTGGGAATTGGAAGCGTGTCTGGGAAGCGGCATAGAAAACCGGCACGCGAGATTTGCCATTAAAAATTAGCTACAGTGTGAACTATCTGACTGTTAGTCTAATTCAAGTCTAATTCAATTTAGGTTTTCTTATGTTTTTCTTTCTTTTGTTCGTGTTTAATTTACCTGTACATTCCTTAGCTTCACTTCGTAATTTATTTTAGTTTACTAGTTTTAGCTGTAGTGTTTTTTTTTGCATATGGAATTCAGTGTTCTCTTCGCCTTAGCGATGTAAGGCCGAACTTATTTTAGAAGATTTTGCGTTCTTCTCGTCAGCCCGTTATAGCCAAATGTATTTGTAAGTAACTCATTTTCCTTTTGCCATTATTGTTTATGTTTTGCTGTAGCCTTTCGTATCGTCTTTATTTTAAGAACTGGTAAGAATTTGTTCGCTATGTGAACCACGTTCAAATAAAGCTATCGTCAGTGTCAAGAATCATCGTCTGTATTTCGTTATTACATTCGTTCAAATAATGATTCAAAATGGAATCGGAAGAACTACAGCACTTGCATAATGTACGTAGAGCACGTAAAGGATTTCCCCCTCAGCTATTACATTTGACACATAAATAAAGTTTATCTATCTATCTATATCTATCTATCTATCTATCTATCTATCTATCTATCTATCTATCTATCTATCTATCTATCTATCTATCTATCTATCTATCTATCTATCTATCTATCTATCTATCTATCTATCTATCTATCTATCTATCTATCTATCTATCTATCTATCTATCTATCTATCTATCTATCTATCTATCTATCTATCTATCTATCTATCTATCTATCTATCTATCTATCTATCTATCTATCTATCTATCTATCTATCTATCTATCTATCTATCTATCTATCTATCTATCTATCTATCTATCTATCTATCTATCTATCTATCTATCTATCTATCTATCTATCTATCTATCTATCTATCTATCTATCTATCTATCTATCTATCTATCTATCTATCTATCTATCTATCTATCTATCTATCTATCTATCTATCTATCTATCTATCTATCTATCTATCTATCTATCTATCTATCTATCTATCTATCTATCTATCTATCTATCTATCTATCTATCTATCTATCTATCTATCTATCTATCTATCTATCTATCTATCTATCTATCTATCTATCTATAACTGAGGTTAGGGATGCTAATGAGTTTGCTAATATGCTAATATGCTAATATGCAAATAGGCTAATATGCTAAAATGCTAATATGCTAATAATCTAATATGCTAGTATAAGTTTCATAATGTATTATTTATACACTTCGTATTTTGAACGAGCTCCTGCTCTTTGGCGCTAACGTGTTTAAATAAACAATTGATTGATTGATGCTAATGAGCTGTATATGCCATAATGCCAACTAAATTATACACTTCTTTTATTCACACATATAAAGAAAAATATTTTAGTGCGATTAAAACAGTGTTTGGTCGCTCGTTGCGTGACTCGGTAGAACATGCTTTCCTTGCAATTTCAGTACTGCGATTTCACAAACTCAGCGAATCATGAATGACAATGACATAGTTTATTTGGTACCTTAAATATATCCATATAAATTATACCAATACCGTATACTAAACTAGACATCGCAGAGTGATTAAATAATGTTTGGATGAGGATTACCCTCGGCTCGGTGTAAAAAGCTCACAACTGACGTAATTGCTTTTTTCTCTTCACTGCGCGTATCAACTCACTTCGTTCTAAGTTCTGAAGATCTTTAAACCCTTTGCAGTACTAGTACTGGATTAATAAATCCATATCTCTAGCCATGAATTATTGTGGTTATTTTGAAAACAAGACGACATAACCTGCCTCCAACAAGGTTTGTGAAGAGTGCGATGATCAGTTACAATGAGTTTGATACAGTATGTCCACCAGACTATTCCTCAGCTTGCTAATAACCATTATCTATTCGAAAAGCAATTTTATCCAGTTTTTTCTGTTTTTGAACTAATTTCGTAGCGCGCCTTTTAGTGGCACTTTGTAGACGGCTTTACGACAAACCGTCCGCCATTTTGTTTTTCCCAACCTGTGTACAGCCGTTACCCACCCCACCTCCCTGGAAAATTTTCTTGAATTTGGCTAATTTTGCAAATCACCGTGACAATTACACAGTACAATTTCACGAAATTTTCATGATCAGAATCGATAAATTATTTCATGTATATTATTATTCAAGATAATAGACTCAATTGACTTATACGGCATAGTTTATTTGAATTACAAAAATTGAATATTAGATTTTCATAGCCTCAACCGATGATGATTTGGGAAGGGGAGTGGTGAAGGTCGTATCGGTAAATTTCACCATCCACCGGTGTCCTAAGGCACTCCCTCCGATATTTTGAACCACAATGCCACCGGCGTCCACATTCCGAAGTCCCGTATCCCCTGTCTTTTGGATCAACAAGACGCTCAATGAGCGTACACTCGGGCTTATGACAAGGACAATGTCAGTTGCGTGAGGAGGAAGACTATGTATATATGTGTCGGTGAGCATAGATAAAAATATCCGAATCGTTCTTAATTCCGTAGCACGTACTTGGAACGTCCAGTTGAGGTTCATATTCATGGTCAGACGGTTCTGATAACGTCTTTGGTTTCTTCGTTATCGCAGAGGAAAGTCGAACTTCGTATCTTTTAAACATCCAGTTAATTCAGACTACGGTATGATGTGACAAAGCTCGACCAATCTGCTGTCTCTGCCTATACATTGAAAGATCTTGTTCGATTTATCTCGAAATCAGAAAGGAATTATCGATTAAAAATCAAAAGCTGCTTCTGTTATATTTAAGATTTGACCTCAAGTGACCTCAAATACGTTTAAAGACGTACCACAGCGTACCTTGAAGAATCGGAGATCTTTATCTATGCTCACCGACACAAATAGTCTCCCTCGTCACTGAGCGTCTTCTTCTGTAATAGATCCCTAAAATCTAAGGACGTTTTGATTTCGATTGTATTTGTGCCGTTTACTGACCTGTTTTGAGCGTGGAAATTCTGTTTTAAATAGCGCTACGAGGCGGTTCTAAAATTAGGTCGCGTAATAGATGTATGACTCACACAAGGATCACACAACTGTAATCGTACTGAATTTTTCAAACGTGGAATAAAATAAACATCCATCGTGAGTTACTGAAAATAACTCGACTGGTTCGATTGTTTGCATGATTTCTGTACATATAGCTTTCTGTCGTAATAGATCCTTAAAATCTTAAAATCTAAGGACGTTTTGATTTCCATTGTATTTTTGCCGTTCACTGACCTATTTTGAGCGTGGAAATTCTGTTTTAAATAGCGCTACGCGGCGGTTCTAAAACAAGTATATAAATAGGCTATTAAAACTACTTTGGTATGATCCCAAATTTCGTACATTGACCCCCGGGGGAGGGGGGGGGGGGGGGGGGGGGGGGCACTATCCCAGACCTAAAATTTTGATTTTCCATACCCTATTCCAGACTAAAGCTTAAAAATGTATACCCTATCCCAGACTAAAGCTTAAAATTGTATACCCTATCCCAGACTAAAGCTCAAAAATGTATACCCTATCCCAGATTGAAAACGTGCTAAAGGGATATGCCGAAACTGATAATGGCGTTATAGTGCGGAAACCATACCCTATACCAGACCAAAACGCACCCCATCCTAGACTAAAAGTGCAAAAACGATACCCTATCCCGCGGCACATACCCGTATAGCATATATAGGGGAGTACCCCCCCCCCCCCCCCCGGGCATTGACCTTGCTCGCCTTTGCTTTGATGAAGTTTTGAAGTACGATTTCTACGATTTCTTTTCCTTCTGAATTTTTCAATCGTCGAATCAAATAAACATCCATCATTATATATCTGAGAAATGTGTTTCGTTTTACTAACGGATACTTTTTAAACGGTTTTTCACGGCGCGTGACGACAGTCAGACAGCAAGCTTAAGCAAAGCGAGATTAGCTATCAAAACAAAATCTACTGGAAAATCATGCCCTCGCTCTCTAGCTTCAGAGACATAATAATATAACATCCAGACGATTCAGACTATGATCTGGCGAAGCTCGACGAAGCTGCTAACGGGTGTTTAACGGCATGGCCTATAAAAAAAACTTTGCAAACGTGGAATAAAATAAACATCCATCATGAGTTACTGAAAATAACTCGACTGGCTCGACTGTTTGCATGACTTCTGTACATATAGCTTTTTGTCAATAGATGTACGGTTACATCGCTGGTCGTGAGTTTAATTATAACAAGACGCTCAATGAGCGTTCACTCGGGCATTGTGAAAAGGAAAATGTCAGTTGTTCGAGGAAGTACTTGAAAATGAATGCCAGTTGGTTGAAGAACAAGGACAATGTCAGCTGCGCGAGGAGAGACCTGACAATGACTGACAGTTGCGTGACGAGGGAGACTATGTATATACATGTATGTGTCGAGTTCATTTGATTTGCCTTTGAGTTCATTTGATTACCTTTTGACTTTGAGTTCAATTGATTTGATTTTGATGAGTTTGTGTAAAGGCCCCCTCTCTAGCTTCAGATCCCGAAACGTCGAGTTTGGAATCGAGTTCGGGTTCGAGTTACGGTTCGAACGTCGAATAAAACAAGGACATCTTCTTCAATACAATATAATTTCTCTGACGTCATGACAATCAGTGACAGTTGAGTGACGAGGGAGACTATTAGTCCGGTGAGTACGAACATGATACGTCTTGAGGTTGCATAGGTCAGATGGTTCCGATAACGGCCTCGCGTTTGTTTAAAAAAAAAAATATTTTAAGCGAGCTTCTAGTCCTTTTACCACTTCTAGTCATTGAACGATGAACTAGAATCCTGACCTTTTTTAAAATAGCTTGAAGATCTACAGCGCTGCTTTCAAAACTAAGATTCATAATCTACTTGAGTCCTGTGTCTCCTTTATCTTTTCAAATCTGCGGAGTAATCTTGAAACTCCGGATACGATTAAATACGTCGCATACTCGTCATTTTGAAGCCGAACAAAACTACTACTACTACTACTACTACTACTACCGAAATCCGCATTTTCTAACTCGGGCGGCCTGCGGCCTGGGCCCGAGTAAATACTCAAGGACATAGCTGTACACGTACTATTACAATTAGCAACAAACATGACAACATAGCGAGGTCATGATACTTTTTGAGTTCATTTCATTTGCTTTTCAATTCATTTGTTGATGAGTTCGAGTTCGTGGAACGACGTCGTACAACAGCCGTTAAAACACGGGCTTTAAACACGCTCATTTCACAGACAAAAGCATACGCCGATTCGTGTGGGCCCACTCTGAAAGATGTCGTTTCATTTATAACAAAAACAAACGCGCTTTAGCTTCATCGTCGAACGATGAACTAGAATCCTGACCTTTAATAGCTTGAAGAACTGATGAATAAAACATCAGTGTCTGTTACACGGATACAGAACTGATGAATAAAACATTCTCTGTTTTATTCTCATGTTTTATTAATCGGTTCTTTATCAGTGATAAAGACTGATCATGATTGCCTGCAAAGGTCTCATTTTTTTTTTTTTTTTTTTAAATAAAATATTTAATAAGATTTAAAACAAACGGGCACTAACCCAGTTTCACAATTTTTCTACATTATACTCGAAACTCTAAACCTCATACTTTTACTTATTTACACTCTTTACAACTTGTACTTCCTATTACTTTATTTACTTCTTATTCCATTTCATATTATACGATTTATTTTCCAAAATTTTCAATTTCCAAAACTGCATAAATTAATTTTTTCCTCTAATTTTCTCTAATATTCGTTAATTTTCCGTTTTTTCCTTCCCAAGAGCACCTCCCCCTTTATTTAAGCAGGACTGCGTCCTCAGTATTTATCAATACTACTCTTAACCTCTTTATCTGCCACTTGATTTTGTCCATATTTGCTCATTAGTATGCAAAAACTGCATAAATTCACTTTTTTTCCAATATTCTCTTATATTCATTTATTTTTTGTTTTTCCTCTGTAAAGCCCACCTCCACCTTTATTTAAGTAGGACCGTGTCCTCAGTGTTTCTTAATACCCCACTTAAACCCTTTATCCAGCATTCAGTTCTGTCCAAATTTGCTCATTAGTATGCAAAAAACATATTTACTGCCAAAATTCTTTTTTGTCCCCCCATACCTTCTGAAAATCTCTTTCACTCAAACGAAACGACTCAACACTTAAACGAAACACAATATCTTTCTTACACTTTCTTACAATATCAATATACGGACGAACACTGTTACGGAACGTCGCACTATTACGAAAAAAACAAATATTATTTAACATACATTCTACTACAAACATCACCAAGTCTTTACGTTCCCCCTTGAACAAACCCAAAAACACACACTTTGCATTGACAACAAACTCACGTGACCACTTTCTGACTATTCTCACGACCCATCCCCACGCTTTTTTCACACGACTACACTGCAAAAAACAATGTTCAATAGTTTCATCCTTCCCACATACTGCACACCGCTTAGACACCACATTATACCCCCATCTAACAAGACTGTCCCGCACTTTTGTCACTCTCTGTACAATACGCCACCTCACCTCACCCACAATATTTTCAGACAAACTGTTACGAAACCCCCCCCAGACATCCTTCCATTCAGTCACACTCACCTCACTCCAATAACCCATACACCTCGGTTGTTTCAACTTACTATTTACTAGGAACTCATACATCTTACTCACCACTGCACAAACTTGCACTGACACAAACGAATTTCCGCATACACCGCTTTATAATATTTAGACAAAAACCCCGCCCCTGGCTTCAAGTTATCCCGTAAAAACATCCAATCATCACGTAACGATGACAACCGCACACCTAAATAATATCTCAAATAGCACCACATTTTACCCGACAACCTATTTAGAGACCCTACTACATTTGCTATATGCAAAGCACGCACACGAACCCCAAAATCCACCATTCCCAACCCCCCTGACAGACATGGTAACAAACACGTTTCCCTTTTGATCAACTCTACTTTCCCATTCCACACAAAACTCCACACTAACGAATTCACTTTAGTCACCACCCAACTCGGCACAGTTAACACCCTAGCCACATAATCTAACTTTGACAACCCCAACACTTTAACAATCAACACTTTACCTCTCAACGACAAACATCTACCTTTCCACATATCTAATACCTTCTTTAACTTTTCACACTTCGCCACCCAGTTCTCATCCTCTACATTATCTCCAAACCACACCCCCAATACTTTCATTCGCACTACCCATTTTAACCCATATGGTTTATCCATTCTATTATTCCACGATCCTATCCACATTGCCTCTGATTTCCCTCTATTCAACCTCGCCCCCGTCCCACGCCCAAAAAACTCCACTATATCTAGATACTTACTAATTGACACCCCATCCCGCAGCACCGCAGTCGTGTCATCAGCATACTGAGAAATATTAGTATGCTGACCACCCGACCCCGGCACCAAAAATCCACATATACCCTTCTCGGCACGAACACTACACGCTAACACTTCTGCCATTAACACATACAACATAGGTGACAACGAACACCCCTGCCTAATCCCCTTCTCTAGCACAATACTCTCCGTCAACTCCCCATTACAAATCACTTTCGCTGTCGCACCCACATATAACACATTCATCCACTTTCTAAAATCCTCCCCAAAACCTAACCTCCCCAACACCCTATTCAAAAAAACCCTATCCACCCTATCAAACGCTTTCTCCTGATCCAAAGTCAAAATGACCCCTCCCTCCCCAGTATGATCAATATGATCTAGTACATCTCTCATCACATTCAAATTGTCAGTAATCGACCTCCCCATCACCCCACACGTCTGGTCTTCACACACAACCTCTGACATGACACTCCTCAAACGAACACTCAGAGCCTTAGAGACTATCTTATAATCCAAATTAAGAAGAGAGATCGGCCTCCAATTCTTGAGTTCTTTCCGATCTCCCTTCTTAAATGCTAACCTCACAACACTCCGCACACATTCTTCAGGCAAACTCTCCACTTCGAAACTCTCGTTTGCCAGCTGACACACTACAGGTAGTAACAACTCACTAAAACATTTATAAAATTCCAACGATAGCCCATCATCTCCCGGTGTTTTCCCATTAGCCATTCCCTTCACTGCATACTCTAACTCCTCCACTCTTACTCTCCCTTCACAATTGTTACACGACTCATCTGACAACACTGCTGACAATTTACTTAACAATACATCTTGTACCTCTACATCTACATCTTCCAACTTAAACAAATTCCTGTAAAACATTTCAATCACCTTCCTTTTTTCACTCTCATCACTCCATTCTGTTCCATTTCCATCCTTCAACACATCTATAAAATTCCCCTGACCATGCCCCCCACATAAGTTTAAAAAAAATCTCGTCGGTCTTTCCCCCTCCTCAATCCATTGCGCACGACTCCTTACCTTCACACCTTCACTCTCTCTCATCACTACCGCTTTCAATTCCCCATTCAGTTCACTAATCCTCCCAGCCACATCCTCCCCTAAAGCTAAGCCCCTTTTCAACCTTATAATCTCATTAGTTATCTTATCCCGTTTCTTCCTTCTCTCTCTCGCCTTTGCAACCGAATGTCGAATGACAAATTTCTTGACCCCTTTTTTAAACTTGACCCAAAATACCCCTACCCTCTCCCCCTTGTTTCGTTCTAAATATTGACTTATCCACTTTCTCATACTCTTTACAAACTCACTATCCTCTCAACAAACCCATTATTAAATTTCCACAGCCCTTTGCTTTTACAACCCACACTACGATTCAAAGACAACACAACACCATCATGATCCGATACTCCTAACACTTCTACAAAACAGCCAGTTACAACATCCACTAAATCCTTTGACACATAAAACCGATCTAACCTCGATCCTATTCCCTGACCCATCCATGTAAACGAAACAGTACGACCATGCACAGACACCCAAGCATCAGACAATTTAAAATCCCTCAAAAACGTCTTCAATTCCTCGCCCCCAGCTCTATTTGTTCCTGTCGTCGCCGTTGTATCTCTACTCTCCAACACACAATTAAAATCCCCCCCCATTATACAGTACGAGTTTGCAAACACATAATCATGAAGCCCTTGAAAAAAACAATTTACGATCGCTAACATTCACTGGCGCATACACACACAGAAAAGTATATCTTACATTCCCCCATTTGACTAACAAACTCAACACTCTCCCCTCAGTATCTCGACGAACGTCCAAAACATCTAAACTCACACGATCGCTCAACAAAATCCCTACACCCGCACTCCTCACCTCACCAAAACTCCAATAACATTTACCTTTCCATGCCTTTCCAAACCGCTCAGCTTTCCGTTGATTACAAACAAAAGACTCTTGTACAAATACAACATTCCACTTAGACAATACTGGACATTTTACATCTCGCCTCGCCACTGTTGCCACACCCCGAACATTACAAGACAATAGGTTTAAATTAGCCATGAAGTTAACAGAGACATTTACATACTACACTCATTTAAATATTCAAGTTACGAAAAACCTAGCTAAATAGTTACTCGACTAAAACTTTTCAACAACTAAAGCAGCGCTTACCAATAAAAACTAACGTCTCTGCTTGACTACCGACTCAATCTCCTCCATGTCCCTCTTGAGCTTTGCCCTCGGGCTCGTCACTGGCGAAGCCGGCCGCTTTGCTGTACCCGACACCGCCTCCATATCTGACTCAATATCCGACTCCACCGACGACATGTTATCTTGTCCATCTCCCTCGCCTATCGCCGACTCTGAATCAGACCCTCCTGACAGCATGTTATCCGTCTCCGTATCATCTTTTGGTGGATGTTTCATCACCTTGATCATCTCCTCCACAATTTCCGCCGGTCCCTTACTTTCCACCGTGTTTGTTGAGCTCTGTGGGGTGTACAGTTCTTGGGTTGCTCCTGTTCCCGACTCTGCGTCCTCCGTACAACTACTCGTTCCTTTAATCGGTGTTTCCACTTCTGCCGTGCTCCATATCTGGCTCGGAGGAGCGAACACGAAGCCCAACGGCGAACTGAGTTGGCTTTGCTGCCTGCCTTGATGCGCTTCTGCGGTCGATTGCGAATCCACGACCTTACTTGGTGCCGTAAATTTAAACGCCGCCTTGCAGGACCAGCTTGTGTGGCCCTCTTCCCCACATCGTTCACATCTCTCCACCATCGTACACTCCCTAGAAACGTGCCCCAAACCATGGCAGCGAAAGCACTGCGTGTTGGGGCAGTCTTTTGCAAAGTGGGATGCACTGCCACATTTGCGACACGTTTGTCGTTGTCCTCGGTAGTAGACCTTGACTTCACTGCCCATTACTTTAAGAAAGCTTGGGACCTCCTTGTTCACTGTCATTGTCACTGTTCTGACCCCACTCTCAATTTCTTTGAAGTCATAGCACAAATCCCTTCGCACATGGTAAACATGGCCGTACTCCGATAAGGCTGCTTGTAATTGTTGATTACTGACTTCGTATGGTAGATAGTATATCTTCACATACCGCCTCCGTGCATCCACGCTTGACACCACCACCGGGTAACCATTGATCGTCAGCATCCCCAGATCCAATATTTTTTCTACATATTCTTGAGACTCGAACGTTACCACAATTGACCCGTCCCTGTCTACTTGTACGCACTTGATCGCCCCTTCTTCGCATGCGGCTTCACCGTACAGGAATTCAATCACGTCTGTTGGCGAAACTTTTCTTGTGACGTCGTGTTCCAACGCCAAGCGAACTGAGCATGCTCTTCTACCACCAATGTAGGAACTTGACTGCATTTTCTTGATTTAACAGATACTACGCTCGATCGTTGACCTTTGCATAGCACCGACAGCAAGTTAAGAATATCCTTACTGCTTCCTACTTTAGTACGAATTACAAAACCTCTTTCCAATGTGGGATGAGTTGAGGTGTATCCTGCGCATGATCAGTGATGTCACAAGTACCTTCACAAGAAAGTGTTGTGATTTTCTTGCGTTATTTGCTGTATAATTCTGTAATACTATTTTAGATAAATGTAGGTTGGGATGGAGTTTTAGAAGCCGTTTACAGAATTCGTGTCCGTTCTGTATCGGATCTACAGATACTCGCCTTCGGCTCGTATCTGTATCTACCGATACAGAACGGCCACTCATTCTGTAAACAGTACATCTGAGGTGATCGTTTCAGCGCTAGAGTTGTTAAGTCAAAAGTCATAGTTTTGTCAGTTTTTTCGTAGTTTGGGCTCATATATGGCTCATTTGCTATCTCGTAAGAAATAGTTTGAACTTTGCTAGATTTTCTAGTGTTGCTATTGAGTTCGTGGACCGACCCGTTTCGAAAACGCTCGACAACTTTTAGTGTGGGTCTACCACGAAAGCCGTCTGCGTTTGTATGCGAGATGAGCGTATAAGGCATGGTTCTTTCCAAAGCTTTCTTCGCAGGACACAACATTTTCAGTCAGCAGATGCCGACAAGCACGTACTGCTGAAAAGTCATGTGGTTCGAGCCTTCGATTATTTAGTACACACTTTTGGAGAGCATGCGCACTAGCTACAATCGTTGCCAAAATGGTTGGCACGACTTGCCTTTTTCTTGTATGTTCAGAAGTGTGCAGGACTACTGGCATACAACCGCCCCTCCCCCCTCCCCCCTGCAGCGCTTCAGGGGGAGGGGGGAGGGAGGGGAGTGGCCCTGAAGGGATAGGAATGAAAATCAATGTTTTTTACCCAAAAATAGTCAAGCGTGCCAAGACATTTTGGCAACGATTGCAATCGTTGCCAAAATGGTTGTCACGACTTGCCGTTTTATTGTATGTTCAGAAGTGTGCAGGACTACTGGCATACAACCGCCCCTCCCCCCTCCTCCCTGCAGCAATGTTGGGTGGAAATGTTTTCTTTTGAGGTCTGACGTCATAATCTGTCAGATTACTGCAACATTGCTTCAGGGGGAGGGGGAGGAAGGGGGAGTGGCCCTGAAGGGTTAGGAATGAAAATCAATGTTTTTTACCCAAAAATAGTCAAGCGTGCCAAGACATTTTGGCAACGATTGTAGCTTTATTATTCGGCAAATGATCGGTATTTCATCAGTCGGTATTTATTCGTAAATATTAGACTGCGATGCCGTCAGCGGTAAACACGCATGCGCTATGGTGACCACTTGCAGATTTGGCGTAGAAACATGACGACAAAGAAAAACCGTCTGTATTTTTAGACTCGGGCCTTCCACAGGAAGCCCGAGTAATAACCATAAAAGAAGAATAAAAACTGTATATTGTTGAGAAAAAACTGACTAAAAGCATCTTTCGAGCAGTAAAGTCATAAATATGATTGCGCGAGAGCTACCGCGGTGTTGATATGACAGATTGATACCAGGTACCGGAGGTTCCTGTTGATATGGCAACATGATATCCTTGGATTTGATTGGTTATATCAATGCTTACAAAACATTGCCAAATCTGGCAATGAACCGAACTGACAACGGACGTATTCAAAAAATGGTTTGGCGGAATCGTGCACGGACGTCCTTGTATGCTTCAGCTGGTCGAACAGTAGATCGATGTGCGATACGATTGATCAAATTCTCATCGGAGAATCAATAAATGCTTTGAAAAATGGACTGATTCTTAGCTTGGTGCTAAAACCTCAAAAACGATACCCTATCCAGCGGCACATACCCGTATAGCAAATACGTTTGGCAACAAATTATTTTAGCACTCTCTGATCGAAATTCCTTTGAGGATATAAGTCATGTGGACTGCAGTACTTGCACAAGTGAACAAAACAACGTATGCTTTCCCTGTATATTTCTTCTTTCTGGAATGAACTGGTCCTGCAAAGTCCACTGACCTCAGTGACTGCATATGTAAGAACTGACCTTGCGCGGGACAGTGGTTTCATTCTGTAACGTTTTCAAACATTACAGTTGTGAATCACCTTCTTGACGAATGCTCTAAATTTAGGTATCCAGAACTTCACACGAATTCGACTCATCGTAATCGCAACTCCCCCATGTAGCATCTGCTATCTGCTATCTTATGATCTCGTGGCAGATAAAATGGATTGTATCCTGGCACTTTCCCAGAACATCTCTGCACTCCATCATCACCATTAATTAGCTCGACACTTGAGATGATTGCATGTGATGCACTTGTGCATGGCGAATCCAGACCTTCTTGGCTTAGTTCCTGGATGTTTTCAGTAGTTATAATCCCTCGGTGCTTCTCAGCTCGGGTTCTGCAGTTGTCTATGAATCTCTTCACTAGTACCGTCACTCTGAGTATTTCCCATGAACATTTGTCTAACATTGCATTGGATGCTCCCTTGTGTTCCTGCTTTTCTTTCGCAAGCAGTTGCACTTCTCTTCGTGTGCGCACTATCTCTTTTGCAGTCTCATTCGTCTGTGTTACTTCGGGCTGTTGTGGCCACATGTCCTTTTGTTAAAACCATGCATGGCCAGTCTCGGGTCCTTGCATAGCCAAAGCTTCTTCACCTAAATGGATATGCAACGCCTCTGCATCCTTGGTCACTTGGGTTTTCACTAGTGGGAATATATGCCAGGTGATATAATCTTTGTCTTAGATAACCTTCGTTCATTTACGGACAAAATGAGGCCATGTTCCCCGTCCCTTTATCCAGTACAACTGTAAGGCTATCAACCCAATTAGGTAGTGTTTGTCCTCATATGAATTAGTAATGTGTTTGAGAAGTGTAGGTCCCATCGTCAAGCTGTCGTACCTAGTCTGTGAAAGTCTTTGAACTTCTGATGAAACTCTTTGTCATTATTATCTACATCCGTTAGACCCAGCACTTTCTGCGAGCACATTCTGCCCTTAAACTCCTCATGACTGTTGTACACTGAAGAAACCCTTTTCTATCTCTTTTCTCATCCAAGTAGCTTATCGTCATACATGCATACGTACATACATTTTGAATTTTTTATCAGTTGCATCTTTGTCGCTAAAGGTTAACCTCTTCAGTCATTTGTACTTCTTCAGCTGAGGAATTAATATTATTTAATGCAGATTTAATACTGAAGCTCTAGAGTGAAGACGCTAATGAACTTGCACACCTCAACCTGATCTGTGCAGTCCCAAGCATTTTCGTCAGTGACTCTTCGGTCAACCTAGCCTCCTTTGCAGGCGTTCTGGTCTACATCCGCATCTCAAAAGTTCTTGGCAAGCCTTTGATACTTGGTGTTGTCCATACCGGTAGCCATGATGTACCATTTTCATCCATCCCAAGGAGAAGGCAACTCGGAACCTCATGTCCAGCCTATTCCAAAATACTAAGGGGCAGAGAATCCAGGGATATTGCCACGGCACCAAGAATTAGTCCATTTTTCAAGGCATTTATTGATTATCCGATGAGAAGATGAGAATCGCACATCCACTGTTCGACCAAAGGACGTTTGTGCACGATATATAACATGTTGACTTTTTCCAAAAAAATACCATGCCATCAATTATCATATCTGTGGGAACAGTTACTTTACTGTCACGCCTGGGGACGAGCATTTGACTTTTATTACTGTGAGGGGTGGGGAAAATGACTCTTACTTCCCTCAAAATGTTAAAATGCCCTGGGTCAGACCCCCCGTTGCGTGACTCTGTAGAGCATTCACGTTTCAAGTCAGTAGATTTTCTCTTCTATGAATTAATTAACGATACTCAAACATGGAAGTGTAAATATAACCCTGAACTAAAGTCCAATTGTTGATGAAACATCTGTACGTGTTGTATATTTTTTTCACTACGACCAAAAATTCGTGTATTAATCTAGGAACGTCAAGTTTCAACCCTGACATTCATGCAGCGAACACTGATTCAACAGACATAAACCACACCAGACTGAACACGTTAAATATTCACAAATTCATGAAAATGCACTGCAATAATAATCTTTAATCCAACAAATGCCATCTTTGGTACATACGGATACTAAAAAATACAAGTATCAAAAACTGTTAACACATCCATAACAAAATTTTGAAACCAATTTCACAATGGATAAATCCTGCATAGAAAGAATATCAATAAAAAGATATCATAGTACATAAGACGAGGTTCTATACCTTCATTTCATTCCTTTACGCACTTTATTAACTTACTTAAATTAGCGAAAACTAGTTTCGTTTTCTCAACCTCCTCAGTTCGCTAAAGATATAATGCGTTGAACTACATAGCTGTGTGCGCGCGTAAATTCAAATACTTAGCGCGCGCACTACTGTGTTGCCGGGTAGAAAAAGATAGGTAAAGCATTATTATAAAAATAAAAATAAAAATAAAAATAGTTTCACAACAACATTCTAGTTAAGGAAAACAGCATGAGGTACACGCGCATAGTTCCATTCTGTCTTGTTGTTCATTAGTCTGTCCGGTCTCTCTCTATTTATTCTCACAGATTCAGTGATCTGTCGAAGCATGGGATCACCATGAAAAACGCCAGTCACACTCATTTTAAAATCTGGTATAGTGCCTTGGTGTTTATCATGGGTGTGCCTCCTCAGTGTAGAGTGTTCGCTTCCTGAGTCCGTCGCATAAAAATATTCTGCATGTTAAACAAACCAAATAAACAATTAATTGCTGCATGACGTAGATAGTGTTGTTCATTTCCAATCTCATTTAAATTACACAACTAACATGATCTATCTTCATATTGAATATTTTTTTAACGACCAGTTTCAACAGGCCGGTAACCGTTTGTGCTGAAATCCTTAATCTCGAAAATATTTTGGATTTCAGAGGTATATTTTTCACAGCCAAACTTCGTGTTCACTTTTCTAAAAATCCGCAGTAGTTTAATACCTGTGCTGCCGCCCTGTTGAACATGATCATTCCAGAACTTAACAAAAAACACACGCAACTTCTATTCAGTAAAGTGCTACTATGACGAAATTCGTACCATTGCTAAATAAATGATTTATTCGTAAAATAGTCTTTCGAGCTCCAAGATAGCAGTTTTAGTTGTTTTTAAGTCGATATTAGAATAAAGGAGTGAAATAAGGAATGAAGGAGTGAAATATGCTCAAATCGAAGAGTTGAGTAATTCACAAGAGTGAAATATTGGACTCTCAAATCAGGCAAAAATACGTCCGACTAAATCGTGTTCCTGCGAACAATAGACTGTGACGTCAGATTCTCAATGTGAACGCATCGCTGCACGGCTCGCTGCACTGTATTTTTTAATTTAATTATTATTAAAACATTTGAACAAGAAACAGTGTCTTGAATCACCAAAAAATCGCAGTGTTGATGCGTGTAAATTAGCAATACGACGAATTTGCGACGAACGATGTTGAGAATCTGACGTCGCTTCTATTGTACAATAAGTCAACGGCCAGGAACCAGTTTGAATAATGGCGGGCTCGAATTTTGTACAAAATGTGTACATTTTTTAGCGAAAAACGGTTTGGATATGTTAATAAACATACTACCATGCAGGATACTAAAAATGCAAAAACATCAACTTCGCAAAATTTCATCATAGTAGCACTTTACTGAAAGATGTTTACCAAAAATTCCTAACTGTTTTAAAAAATAGTATATTAAGTACATCTAAAGCATTTATATTACATAATCGCAGTTAGTAATTATTAAACGCCACTGGTTGGTAATTCAATTCAATTTATAAAATAACTATGATATAACGCGCGCTCTGATTGGCCAAAGGATGCGTATTCCGCGTGCTTTATGAGAGCACACAGCGCTTCTGATATTCGATATTCAAACTATTTTGTAACGAACAAAATTGAAAACTTGCCTTAAAATCATAATTGTATTTTATAAAAGAAATTGAAAACTTGCCTTAAAATCATAATTGTATTTTATAAAAGAAATAGAAAACTTGCCCGCTGTGCTATGTGCAGATTTATAGCACTTTGGGACTGATCAGAACACTCGAGAAGTGTTGAGAAGCACTCCGCTACGCGTCGTGCTTCTCTTAACACTTCTCTCGTGTTCTGATCAGTCCCCGCGTGCTATAAATCTGCACATAGCACGCGCGCTCGTTTTCTATTTCTTCAACAAAATTTCGCAGCTTCGAAACGGCACCAACGAGAGTACAGTATTAAAAGAAGAATCCTTAATTCGTAACCAATACTTTGTCACCGGCCAGAGTAGAAATTTGTACTCTACCTAATTCAGCATAAACCGCCAAATGTGTAGATTTTGAGCGTACCCCTAAGATACGTTTGCAATACTTTAAATGAAGTTTCTTTACATCACTTGTCATTTTGAAGAAGAAGCTACTTGATCCAACAAATACGGACCCCAAATTTCGCAACTAAAGTACTGGAACTACCACAGATGAAAAAAGTTTCAAAAGAACTCCAATTCAACTGGCACATCTTCCACATTGGAAAACTTCTAAACAAACTATGGTACGCACGCGTAATGCTTTATTATACAATTTTTTTTCTGCATGTAAGGTGTTCATTGATTGCCTTCCCAGACATCTTTGCGGTCTTAGCTTCAATTGAATCACGTGCTCAACCTGACGACATAAGACACCACGGCTGTACCAATCAATCCCACTAAAGCCATGATTAAAGCCAGCTCGTTCTTCATTCGATCCCACAAATGCGTTTTATTGATCAAATCTGCAATACCTGCATTGTCCACATTCAAACGAGGGAACGGCACATCCGGGACCTCAACACCCAGAAACTCACACAGTGGTTGCCAACCTTGATTGACGTTGTAGACAAGAAGCAGCTGATCCCGCGGGATTGAAGATTGGACCCGCGCGTTGTGTTCAGAGTATATATTTTTCACAAAAAGAAGATCAGGATTCTCTTTTGTTGTTTTCAAGATGATTCTCCTCCGTATATTCTGGACGAACCTTCGCCATTTTCGTCCTGTGGGTGTCAAACGATAGGCTACATTCATCCAGAATGGATTCCACTGATATTGGCTGATTAATACTTTGTAAAGACGTCGACAGCTATCTTGCCATACCTCTTCGTTATCACGAATCATCAGGACAACTTTAGCATCGGGAAAAGCGTCGAAAATCTCTTTCCAAAAGAAACAAGCCGGCGTTGCAATGACTGCGTCTACGTTGGCATACATGGCTGCAAAGTCGGGCATTTGTGTCCCTTCAAATGCCTGGAGATATTCATCTAAATGGTTCATCCGATGTTCTTCGTGATCATGGACATTGTAGCCAAGAGTTCTTAGTGCTGATGCGAGAGATTTCGTCCCTGTTTTTAATAATCCTGCACAGATTACCTTCATGGTTGTTTTACTTTCAACGATGCGAAAACACTTCTCATGGAGGCTGTCGTTAAAACGCGGGCTGCGGACTGCGGACTGCGGGCTGCGGGCTGCGGGCTGCGGACTGCGGTCTGCGGACTGCGGGCTGCGGACTGCGGGCTGCGGACTGTAGAATTGGTAGAACTAAGAAACTGAAACGAAATAATAAATAAATAAATGGAAAATTAAAAGTTCATTCAAATTAAACCGGCACCGGGTATGATAGCTCTTAAATTCAGCAAGAGAATATGAAATTCAGTCATTACCTGACAAAGTAAATCACTCATCACTACACAGACCCTGAAATTTTATATACGCCGTAGCACATAGACATAAGCGGGTTCCCGTCGAGCGGTTACTGATCTTCGAAGCATCCTGGATGTATTCGAATTTCGACAGCAAATGAAATCCGACTAACTAAAACAGCCAAATAATAACGGAGAGCTTGGAACGAGCCGCACGCCTTGGATACGGACATAGGTGGGCATCTGAAATGCCCACCTCAAATTACTTTGAATAAGGAATATGTGGGTTTCATCTGTCATCGTATTTCTTTTCATAGTAGGTTACGTTTGCTAGCAGGAGAATAAGTAGTGTTATTGTGTAGTATTTATTATCTTATGTCAAATTATTTCGGAATTCAGCTATATTTAGGATGCTCTCGTCTATTTTCGTAATTACTAAGAGTTCCGATGAACCGGCAAATAAAATTGTTTGAGCCGTTTCGGGTCAGCGGTTGGGTGAGAATGATATTCGCCATGTACAAATTGACGGGCAGCCAAACGGTATACAATGTACTGCACGTACTGTAAACATCAGTACGGCATTGTGAGAAAGGTTGCTGAAGACATTCGGTTGAACAAAGTTTATTCTTCTCAATTGGACGCAAGTAAGATGTGGTATGCTCTAAATTCTTCTCTTTGCGGTTGTAAGCCAAATGCATTTTGCATATCATCGCTGAACACGCTGAACTCCAAGACGAGCTTTCCCTTTTGCCGCCATTTTCGTGGTTCAGTACTTCGACACTACATCGCGAAACGGTGTATGTTGCCACTGGTTTTGGCCTCCTTGTTTGACTGCTATGGATGTTTATAATATGTATCTCCTAAGTGCTTGCAACAGAATCGCTTTTGTGAATCGCCTGTGATTTTGTGAGATACGTAACAATATTTACTGAGCTGATACTAATAGATTAATTAATGTTTATAATATGTATCTCCTAAGTGCTTGCAACAGAATCGCTTGGGTGATTCGCCTGTGATTTTGTGAGATACGTAACAATATTTACTGAGCTGATACTAATAGATTAATTAATGTTTATAATATGTATCTCCTAAGTGCTTGCAACAGAATCGCTTGGGTGATTCGCCTGTGATTTTGTGAGATACGTAACAATATTTACTGAGCTGATACTAATAGATTAATTAATGTTTATAATATGTATCTCCTAAGTGCTTGCAACAGAATCGCTTGGGTGATTCGCCTGTGATTTTGTGAGATACGTAACAATATTTACTGAGCTGATACTAATAGATTAATTAACGTTTGTAATATGTATCTCCTAAGTGCTAGCTTGCAACAGAATCGCTTGGGTGACTTGCCTGCATGTGATTTTGTGAGATTTTGTAGCTATGCCAATGAGGCGAAAGAAATGTCATGCCAAGAGGGGTGGGGAGTGGGGTGTATATTTTAAGCAAAACATTGGTAAGTCCCGTATATTAGCAATTACGGTATCGGTCATTTATTACAGTAGATTTATTCTCATGAGCCGTCACGCAACGCTCTCTAGCCATGTATATTGTTTTTAAAACTGCTATCAATGGTATCGTATCCACAATCAATCCGGCAAATTGTAGCAAGATTCGTGGGTGTTTCGAAGAGCTTTTAGTTTCGTTTGAGTATTTAGGTAATATAATAACTTTATCCAAAATACCAACATTATATACAGTAAATAATAAATGCAATTATTATTATTATTATTATGAAATACGGCAAGTAAAAGATAATAAAAATCCACATATACTAGGGATTTGAAATCGTGACATTCTCTGCATTATATATATGTTTTCCTTGCTCTATTTAAAAGCTCCTTCATATAAACTTCGTAGCCTGATAATTATCGGTGTCGAGTGTAGACGGGGCTGTCAGTATCGGTGCCTGTTCTTCTGGACGATAACTGGATTAAAACTTGGAGGTGTTCTCAGTAATCAGATTAGCTGAAGCGTGCCTAACAACCAAGAAATCATGTGGTGTCCCTTAAAAACGGTCTTGCGNATATGTTTAAGTAAAGCTGAGGACAATCTCAATAGGGTCGTAAACTCTAACTGATTCAACTGGACACTTATGGAATGTTTGTTATTTACATGTATATTATACTGAAAGGTATTCTCAATCTAAATATAAATGTGAAGCTCATGCAAGGCAGCACGTTAAAAGGTTGCATGTTTGTCGTGGTTTTCATCGAAAATATATAATCAGGGTTGATAATCTCACGGAAATTCCAAATAAAGGACTCCAAATAAATTATATTAGTGTATGCACCATTCATATTACATTGGTACTTTTAGCTTTTAAATGTAACACATTGATTTTTGGTTGAAATATAACCACTTCACTATTGGTCATAGTAACCAATAAGAATGGGTATTGAAGGTGTTGATTCGACTCCATCAAAATATACTCCAAACAAAGAGTTAATCTAACTCTGACAGGAGTAAATTTAATGGAGAGTTAAAACAACTCCTTCCGAATATTACTCCCCTGATAGTAGATTTTACTCCAATTGAAGGTGTTGATTCAACTCCATCAAAATATACTCCAAAAACAAAGAGTTAATCTAACTCTGACAGGAGTAAATTTAATGGAGAGTTAAAACAACTCCTTCCGAATATTACTCCCCTGATAGTAGATTTTACTCCAATTGAAGGTGTTGATTCAACTCCATCAAAATATACTCCAAACAAAGAGTTAATCTAACTCTGTGTGTGGTATCACAGGAGTAAATTTAACTCCTAAAGGGGAGTAAAATATCAAGATATTAGCTCATATTCTATTGGGAGTTAAAATAACTCCCACACGGGTCATATTTACTCTACCCATATAGTTAAAATAACTCCCATATAGGGGTTACTTTAACTCCACACTAGTAACTCCACATGGTGGAGTCATTATAACCCTTATAGGCGAGTAGTTACAACTCCTTGAAAATAACAGT
This sequence comes from Actinostola sp. cb2023, assembly GCA_033675265.1. Taxonomy (NCBI): domain Eukaryota; kingdom Metazoa; phylum Cnidaria; class Anthozoa; order Actiniaria; family Actinostolidae; genus Actinostola; species Actinostola sp. cb2023. The sequence continues at coordinate 52,741 of JAUJYZ010000820.1, forward strand.
GTGTATGCATTGTACATGAACATTAGAAAAAAATTCAGCAAATGTGTCAGTACATTTAAGTTGTTGATAATTTAATTATTAACACTGTCTTGCCACCTGAATTCCAAAGGAGAATTCAGATTTTGATCACAATTCACTTAACACTGTTCTTGCACAGACCCCTTCAATTACATGTATGTTATGTATAAGCCTGAATTTTAAAAATATTTTCTGTTTGCTGGCAGCTGCAATGTTTTGAATCATCAGCTTGTGAACTACAAAGAACTGATAAGAAGGCGTTCAGGAAATGACATTCCCATAATTACATACCAAGACAACATGCAGCTGATGAGAACATCAATGCGCCATCTTCGTCTATCTAAACTGCAGAAGGACAAAATGGCACAAGGCAAAATGTGGGATTTCACTGTCCGAGGGTGGAGGGTTGCTGATATTAAAGGCATCGAAGAACTTTTCAAAGAACCAGCGACAGCAACTGAACCACAAAGAGACATAACCACTCTTCAATATGAAGATACAAAAATTGGTGAGTGAAATGATTATACTGAGAATTATTTTTCTACTTACTGAGCTCAAAATTAAAACGTCGACAAACCAAATAACTTTCCATCGAAGCCCATCACTATATATGGTGGCCGCATGACTGTGTTATACACCTAAGACGCATTTGAGTCATCGAATACACAATACAAAGTGCAATACGCAATGTGCAATACGCACAAAACACGAGACAACCTTTTTGGAAATAGCTGTATATGGTACATTTTAGAGTACAATGTAATGTACCATATATGGTGGTCCTGCATGTCCTGCCTTCCCTCTTGTCACTAGTTTTCAGGCCAAAGTAGTTGAAAGAATTATCAAGCTTTTTCGCCATTTCAAATTGGTGTACATGTCTTTGATTCTTGTAGAGAGCAATCCTGTGCACCTCCAAAAGTGGGAATACTTTAAGGACAGAAATATTCTTAGAAAACTGGACATTGGCTTGAATCATGTTCCCTTGACTGCCACTGAACTCCAGAATGCAGGGATGGACAAGCTCAAGAAAATTGCAGAGGTCAAAAATAGTGCCAAAGTTTCTTCCTTTGAAAAGATCAGGCAAGGAGTTTGACTTAGAGTTGGGTTATACACGGTTTGCATTTCTGAAAGCAATGGATAAACATAAGGAACAACAGAAAATTCTAGAGACAAATTTACGGGGAGAATTAGTGGAAGAAGAAGAAGGAGGGTTTGTTTATGTGGAAGATGATGACAATCATGTCAGTGAGGATGACATTGAGTGACAAGTCATAACACATTATATTGTACATATATAACATTTCTCGAGGTATTATATATATATTTAGAATACCACAACTGCCTACTATGGCGAAACTCGCAATCTATGTATGTAAATGTATGTAACTCGCAATCTGATTGGTTCAAAACTAACCTATCAGCTGATAGACGGCAGTACGCATGAGCTGTTTAGAATTTGAATATTCATGATCAATAAAAATGAAAACACACATAAAAATATGTTTTGTAGATAGTCAGTTGTGGTATTCTAAAACAGATAGAAGGCTCACTGGCCTTCTTTCAGCTCTGATATTTGACTCGGGGCTAACGCCCCTCACCAACTATCTGATATAAGGCTTGACTTCGCCTTCTAGCCATTAAATAATCAGTCAGTATTCTTATCATAATTGTACTATTTATATATATAGATCTGTATTTTTTAGTTTAATGTGTGTGTGTAGGGGAGGGGGGGGGGGGGGGGGGGGGGGGGGGGGGGGGGGAGGGGGAGGGGGGGGGGGGTGGGGGGGGGGGGGGGGGGGGGGGGGGGGGGGGGGGGGGGGGGGGGGGGGGGGGGGGGGGTGGTGCCATAACCTTTTTTTTACAACATAATCAAAATATTTTATGGGAGCAACGTTGAGCCTTGCTCTGTTGTGCTATGTTGTGCTGTCCCACACCTTTATTTAATATTTTATTTGTATCTGAATAGTGCCAATAATTATTGGTGAAATATTTTTGTTTCATCACTCTATTTAGTTAGTACTGTTTCACGCTTTTATTGTTAGTTATTTATTGAGGCATGTTCGATAACATTCTCTTCTATAATAAAGAAATGAATATTCTATTTCACGTTTTTTTATCATTTTGTTTGTGTCTATAAATCATGAATAATAATAATAATAAATATGTTCTTATATAAGATCTTGACGCGCTTTACAAAAGATAAATTTTACAATTCTGAAGCCTAATTAAAAATTGCGGTCACATGTTTATCAGATTTTTCGCGCACTTTAGCGCACTAAGATACAAATTGGCGCGCAATATGCTGCTAATTTATTCACTAAATCATCTTAGTTAATACGTCAAGAAGTGTGAAGTTTTTCAAAACGCGTCAAAATTATCCAACTTTATAACATGAACGTTTCTACTCTTGATTGGAAGCATCTTATTGAAGAAATCGGACTACCAGAGGTAAACGAAGAGTTAGACAAAAGAATTAAGGATATTTACAGGGAACTGCAAGATCTTGCGTCGATTTGTTGTAGGGATAACACATTAACCGAACGGTTAAAATTACAGCGACAATCATGGCTGGCAGCTCGAGATCAATTCCTAAGAAATGTGCTGCATTTAGCCGCATTAGATGGGAATTTCAACCTTGTAAGATGTTTAGTTTACTCGGGTGGTCCAATTAACGATAAAGATGGTATTGGCCAGACACCACTTACGCTTGCTCTTCACAAAGGTCATAAAGCTCTGTCTGAATGGCTGATTGAAAATGGAGCCACAATCGAAGACGAAGATTTCCCAGATACGATACCGCCATTATAGAAATAGTTGAAACGAAACATGAACTTCACCTTAAAGAAACAATTGTAGCGAAGCTGAGAAGAAACGCAGAAATTGGAGAGTATTTCGCGCAGTTTTACACCACCACAGAAAGACCGGAAGTGAACCTTGTTGAAGACATGGAAACCAATAGTGTAAACTTCGCTCGTAGTTTGAACATCAACGTTGGCGATCAGAAGAACACCGTAAATATCATAGGCTGTGTAAATCGATGTCCAGATGTTTATAGTTGCCATACTCCTGGTGGAGGAGACTTTCACAATAGGGGTTATTTAAACGAGTCAATTGCGAGAATCGCTGGACACGGTGGGTTTTGGCATGTCACAGAGCACATCATGAAAAGGCCTACGGTAAACCAAACATCGTTTGAAAAAAAGTTTAAAGACAATAATTATAACAATAACGAAGAAGCCCTCCTCGATTACGACGATGGACTATCCATCGCAATGATTAAGGAATTTCAAAAATCAATCTTTTTCCCCTCAAAAGAAGAGTTGGCGCAATGTTACAAGAAAACAAAATCTCATAATGAGGTTCTCTTAAAGGGGTTTAAGGAGTGGGTAGCCTCAACTAAGCGCGAAGATGAACAATTTGCCTACCAAATCCAGGTAACTGAGGAATTGGTTCCTATTACTAGATGGTATAAAGAATCCGTTAGAAATGGGAATGGGATATCGATAGAAGGGGTCTGGATGCTATGTCCCGAAATATATGCGCAAGTAGGCAAGACAAATTACCGTGACGAAAGTTTTACGCAGAACGTTAATGCCTTATCAAAGTGGCCAATTGCATACCGCCGAATGTATCATCAAAATAGAACGGTGAATTTAAATGGAACGGAAGGAAAACAACTTGCAGGAGATGAGTGGGTGGAGGGCTATTTGGTAAGTCCGGTGAAGCGGTATGCAGCTGCATAGACATCATTTAACATGCTGGAAAAAATGTCATGCAGTGTGAACATTTTGGAGATGAACAGAAAGATGTATAAAAGCAGGGAAGCCTTCGATATCCACAGAACCCGCAAGCATCACTCCCCGTCCTCATTTTATGATCAGATGCGAGTTGCACAATTTGTGCTCAAGGAAGAATGGTTTGTTAACAAGGGTCGGACGACTGTGAAAGCGTACTCGTGGTCTAACCATACATGTAAAGAAGGCGAGATGGTCCCCAAAAAATACCAAAATGCCCTTGAAAAGGGGGACAAAAAAAGCCAAGTCTGACTATCTTTCCTACTTACATCGCAAGCATCCCAATGACATGAAATAAAATACGTACATGCTTTGGACTGGACTCATTCATTATCTCCACAATTTTGTGAGAATAGAAAAAATAGTTTTATTTAGATAATGAACAATCACAATTTACCAACCAAGTATCACATACAAATTAGAACAAATCATTCAAAAACTTGGACACAATAATATTGTCCATATTGTAACATTATGACGTCACAGCTTGTTTATGTGGGGGACATACCGGTAATCGTCAAGAAATATAAATGTGAACGAAATCTGCTGAGGTACGCTATGCTTTTCCCACAACATTTGTTGCTATTTTGTCACCCCACTCTTCTATGATCTTTAGTTAAAATAGATTGTTTTTATGTGACATCATAATTTTGCAATAATAAAAAAGTCATCTAGGATTATTAATTATGTTTCTATGTACAGCTCATTAGGTGCTAAGTTGCTAAAATATGTACAGTAAGTTATCTATAAGGTATCTACCTACAACATCCAATGCTCAACAATAGCAATTGTTATACCTCTCAACTCAAATGGCTGTTTTGATAAACCCATGAAACAATAAAACACAATTGTGTGTAATAAAATAACAGAAGTCTCTTTTCGAGCTTATAGATACTACACCGCTGTACTTATTAACAACAGACACCTCAAGTCAGTGTGAATTATTTGCAAATATCAACAAAAACAAGAAAAAATGTTGACATGAAACAATAGAAATATTTTTGAATTGCACGGACTGTTTTCTCAATCGATACAAATGCATCTTTTGTCAAGGACAGCGGCCATCTGGAGTATTATTAATATCATTAATGTGTATCAGTCTAGTACTGGGTTTAGTGAAATCACTCTACCAGTACAAATACACTTGATAAAATATAACTTCATAATAAATAATATAGAACATAGTTCCCTCGGATTGTACAGTAGAACTACACTAACTAAAACTCCCAAGGGAAGGAATTTTTTTGAGATAGCAGTAGTTGGGGTTAGCAGGATAATGTTACTGTACGTACATACAGCTATTTCAAAAAAGGTTAGTGAAGGTTTTTTGTTGTATCTTGCATACCAAGCCCGAAATGCACTATGGGCGATGTGAATGGAATCAGCGAAAGGTCACAACAATATGGACTCTGGGAATTTCTATATGTGCATGCTGACATTATTTACATATAATCCAAAACACATTTAGGGCTTGGTGTGCAAGATGCAACAAAACCTTCACCAACCTTTTTTTTGAAATAGCTGTATACTGTAAATTAGAATGCTGGTTTGAGATAGCGAGATTTTCAAGTTATCCAAGTTCAAGCTACGAGGCTTCTAATGTATCAGTGGAACCCCAAAATATCGAAGTGCCAGGGGACTGGGAAAATGTGTGGGTTATGTCTGGGATTTGTTATATCAGGGTTCTGTTCCTGGCTCCAGTTGCACGAAAGGTGAATAGCGCTATCCACTAGATAAGTCTTATCAACAGATAAAACTGATGCAGTTATCCAATAAATTTTATCCGTTGGATAGGACTTATCCGTTGGATAGCGCTATTCACTTTTCGTGCAACTGGGGCCAGATATTTTACTGTAACTTTGGCCGGGCCAAAAACTTAGTATTGTTCGTTATACTGGGGACTTCATTAAATATGGGTTCATTATATTGGGATTCCACTGTACTGTATTTTACCCTCAATAACTAGAAACCTTCAATAATTTGAACCATTTTTGGTTTCCCCTGGAAGTTAAAATTATTGAGATTCCACAATAATCAAGTACATGTTATACAGACTACCTATGATTTCTTGAACTTGAGTACATTTAACCTTGCAGCAAGGACATCGTGAGCCTTTTCTCCTAGTTTGATATAGACTGCAAGGTTATTTCCAGAAACCTGAACAATGTTTTCTCCAATAATCTTTGCATGGATTAGGCTATGAAGAAACTTCTCCAACAAGGAATGATGGTTGGATTGCTTTGGCAGGCAACCAAAATTTGCTAGGTTGTCATATCCATGTTCTTGTATTGATTTCTGACGACTACCAATGAGTATCAGTTTTAGAGTGTTACAATTGTAATTTTTGTCACCCATTTCTACAATTGTTTGGATAACTTTCAAGGCATCTGCAGTGCCATCTGTACTGTGATATTGTCCTCGCATTCTGCAGTTATCACAACTCGCTATACATCTGAATGACTCTCTTTCCTCACCAAAGTATTTCATTATCAGTTGGTGTCTACATCTGACTGGATCTTCAATAAAAATAATCAAGTCATTTAATGACTGTCTTTGTACATCGTAATAGTCTCCCTGTTGACGTTTAAACAATTTGTACAGAATGGTTTTATCAGCATAGCTGAAGTAAATGCGACAAAGAGCATTTTGCCCATCTCTTCCTGCACGGCCACACTGTTGATAATATTCTTCGACTGATGTTGGAACACGAGCATGGATAATAAATCTGACGTTTCCTTTATCAATCCCCATGCCAAATGAAGCATTTGCAACCATTATATTAGATTCGCCTGACTGCCACTTTCTTACACTCTCCTCCTTTACTGCATCAGCCAGCTGACTGTGATATTTCACACATGGAATGTTCCTTTCTCTCAGTTCAGCATGCACTTTTCCCACGTCACTTGCCAAAACACAGTAGATTATTCCAGATTCATTGGGTCTTTCCAATATAAATTCTGACAACTCACAGAAAAATTTATTAGCTGGTCCTCTTTCTTTCGCTTCAAGGACAAGATTTTCTCTGAAGATTGGATGTCTCAAGACTGCCAAGTTGGGAAGACTCTCCTTCAGTTCAATTAAAACCCGTCCTGAAACCGTGGCACTCAGCAGCAATTTGGGACAATTGAAGACAACAACTTTTTCAAAGACGGTTTTACAAACTGGACGGAATGTTGTTCCCCATGATGAGATGGTGTGGGCTTCATCAAACACTATCCTCTCGATGCCTTCATTCTTTGACAGATTCTCGACTGTTTCTGAGAAAGCACCTTCTTGTAACAGTTCCGGAGTGCAGAATACAAGCTTGTATTCAGACAAGTTCAAATTTTGTTGTTGTCTTACTTCAGCAATAACATCGCCAGTGAATTTACATGATGGGATATTCAATTCCTCAGCTCTGTTCATCATGTCGTCAATAAGAGATTTGGTCGGTGAAACGACAATGGTTGGCTTGGAGGCCAACAAGGCTGGAAGCATAAAAGTTAAACTTTTAGCGCCACCAGTTCCAACTATCACAATAACGTCTTTGCCACACATGGTTTCAAGAATCGTTTCTTTCTGAAGAGGTCTGAACTCGGAATGTCCAAAGTAGCGTAGCGTATTGGTTATCTGTTCTTCCATGTCACGACCAAAAGCACCGCCGCCGACACGTTGTCTTTCTTCTTCTTGTGGTCTTGTCGTATGGGTATGAACATCGGCATCGGGACAGCTGTTTATGTTCATGTCGAGTAACCTAGCTTTAACTTTCCCCATGAAGATATACATTTCATAATGAAATACGTCGCTTGTGCTCACATCGACAATCTCAGATGTAGTTGTAGAGTTTTCGCGAACTCGACCGACATCTACAAGAAAATGCCCCAGCTTTATGGCACATTCATAATGAGAGCCAGCCTCAATCATCATTTCGTCCTCTGTGAATTTGAACATCTTTCTTTTGTGAGGATCCATGCTTGGTATAGTACACAACTTTTCAATGGATAACAAGCTTTCGTTCACTCTCTCGTCAGTTTCTAACCCGTCCACGAATTCCGCCATCTTTGAGTTTGAACACAACTTTACAACGGTCTCCCCCTCGTTCAAAATTGGTTGAGACAAATTCTTACCACCCTCCCCCGACAAGGTAATTTTGTGATGCGCGAAGAATATGCGCAGAGGCTACAACTGTTGTTCAGTTTCGGCAGGCATCACTGCCTTCCCCCTTCTCTCCCCATTCCCCCTCTTCCACCTCTCGTAAACACAGGAAGCCCAAGACCACAGAAAACCCCAAAATCTCCCCATATATACAGTGATGCCTGCGGAGGAGGCTAGTTAATACTTTCAACACTAAAAAGTGATAAGCTTTAAAATTTCTATCGACTGATTATTGCGTGACGGTTACTTTAATTTATTCAGTTTGTTTACATTTACCTCGTCTAATCAGTACTGTACAATACAGTAACAACAAGAAAATATCTCGAACTGAGTTTAAAAAAGCTCAATTTCAAGCTCTTACAAAAAAGAAACACTAAAATTGTTTGTTGTTCTCGAGGCTGCTTCTAAAATCAGATCCAGCTATGAACCGAAAACTTTAAGACAAAATCACTGTTGCGTGAAGGGCGCAATATTGGCCAAAATTGCCTAGATATATTTCATTCTACAGAGCAGGGAATTTGCGGGCCAACTCAGTGATTTTGAGAGTACAAACTAGATGGTTTAAACTTGGCTTCGGACTATTTTTTGGCCCTAAACAATATATACCCCACATCAATATAGGGCTTTAGAAACGGCCAAAATTTAGGAGTTTTCTTGAGTACTCCCAGGTAGTGAAAACAACGGCACATTACCGAGGTTAAAATATATCATTTAAACATGATTTTTAGGATTTTATACAGTGGAAACATTAGATATCGTGATTCTAAATTTGTAATGCGATACGAGTTTCCATTTTGGAGCACGAGCTTGCTGAACTTGCACAAAATTTCGACTTTTCACATGGGCCTCAGAGCGCGTCAGCCGGTAATTTGAACTTTCGTAAATTTTGAAAAAAGTAAAAAGCGCTGGAACTTTTTACTATGATTTTCGAAAAGAGTTCACCCAAGGGGTCACTTTGGTGAAATAAAATTGTATTTGATTTTTTACAACTGTCGATCGCGCGATTCTCGAAATTTACTGACAATGGCTCTTAAGGATATGGTATACGTTCGCGGGTGTCATGCGCTTCAGAAATTCTGTACGCAACACAAAAGGCTAAACTATAGAAAACTATATATCATAGTAAAGCTTAAGAACTGTAGAAAACCATGAAATAATAAAAAAAATCATAAAAGTTTTAATCGCATTGAGAGAGAAGGCCCCATTCCAAAAATGGAGGCTTTCATAAAATCGAATTACCAGCGCTCCAGTTACGGTCAATTCTGAATCTGCATGCTGAATCGCTATCACCAGGTATTGTTTTCCAAAAGCGTGTCGGGGATTTTCGATATTTGATTCCTAAAAGAAATGACAAGCATTTGAAGTTTGATGTTATATATATTTCGAGTTGATGTAATATGAACGCTAATAACTTGAAATCTAAAGCGATATCAAACAATCCCCGATACTCTTTTTGAGATCGAATACCAAAGATGATGTCTGCCAAATTTCGTGGAAATTAGACGTTTCTAGTACCCTATTAATTCACGTTTATGTCGAGCATCACGGCAAAATATACTTAGGAGAAATAAGCTTCCAAAGTTGTGTAAACAAAAGACACCTCATTTCCGCCATTTTCCGGCTGGGACACCTTTTTATCCAATCAGAATCGTTATGAGGTCACTGAGGTCATCATAAACTAATTGAGCCAGCAAACTCCCGACAAACTGGTTCTTTAAGCCTCGAGAATCCAACGAACGAGACTTCTAAAATGTATAAACTAATATAGACGGCAAGACGCTTTGCTCTCGAACTGAACTTTTTATCACAACACCACGGAAATTCAAATTCCCGGACGTTCTTTCGCGCGCCATCAACAGTGCGCCCAGCAAGTGTTAATTAGTTGACACATTTCGTGCTTGTTGGTATTATTCGACAGAGCACATTTTCGTCCATGTGTCCGCCAAAAGCTTGGTTTTAAAATTAAAATGTTTTGGTTGAAGAAACGAACAAACTCATCAACATCTATCATGTTTGTTATTAAAGGTCAAACCATGTGGTCTGGCCGTTGAGGATGGAGCTACATGGATGTTCAGGTAAATGATACTTTCAACACGAACCCATGAACCTTCATCTCCTATATTGTCTATATTAGCTATATGGATGTTCATGTACCTGGCTATACCTTTACCAGTAATCCATAATCAGTAGCCTCCATCTCCTATATCGTCTATATTAGCAGGGACATACATTTTCACCACGAACCCATGTCAGGGCAAATGGACAACGCCCTTACTTTGTCATATTATATTAGAATCAGCGAACAGACCGGTCTGCCAGGTCAAATGGACAACACCCTTACTTTGTCATATTATATTAGAATCAGCGAACAGACCGGTCTGTCAGGGCAAATGGACAACACCCTTACTTTGTCATATTTTATTAGAATCAGCGAACACTGCAGACCGGTCTGTCAGGTCTAATGGACAACTCCCTTACTTTGTCATATTATATTAGAATCAGCGAACAGACCGGTCTGTCAGGGCAAATGGACAACACCCTTACTTTGTCATATTTTATTAGAATCAGCGAACACTGCAGACCGGTCTGTCAGGTCTAATGGACAACTCCCTTACTTTGTCATATTATATTAGAATCAGCGAACAGACCGGTCTGTCAGGTCATATGGACGACGCCCTTACTTTGTCATATTATATTATAATCAACGAACAGACCGGTCTGTCAGGTCAAATAGACAACGCCCTTACTTTGTCATATTATACTGATTAAAATGAGCGAACATACCGATCTGTCAGGTGATATCGACAACGCCCTTACTTTGTCATATTATATTATAATCAACGAACAGACCGGTCTGTCAGGTCAAATAGACAACGCCCTTGCTTTGTCATATTATACTGATTAAAATGAGCGAACATACCGATCTGTCAGGTGATATCGACAACGCACTTACTTTGTCATATTACATGTATATTAGAATCAGCGAACAGACTGGTCTGTCAGGTCAAATGGACAACGCCCTTACTTTGTCATATTTCTATTCTTCTTTTTTCAGTGTAGGAAGACAATCAAGAACCTGATATACATGCACGTGGTTAAATAACAATGGAATCTAAAGCCGTCCAGCAACACACTATTTATTCCACTCTGTATTCATTGTTCTCATTTGTTCAGTTATTCGCGCATTTGTGTATAATACAATTTTAATGAGCTGAGAATTGCCAGTTTTCAATAGTGTTATCTGTGGTAGATTAGAAATCGTGGTCAGTGATTATCAGCTGATTGAAACACAGTAATGTGTTTTGTTCTCTTGCCACTCAGTGTCCAGTCGTATGGTGTGTACTAATGGATACGATCTGTTTTAAGTCTTTTTAAATAAATCACGTGCATTGGTTTGTATTGTGTGCTAATGGATACGATCTGTTTTAAGTCTTTTTTGTGTATTATTTTATCAGTAAGCTTAAATAAATCATGTGCATTGGTTTGTATTGTAGCGTGATGAATAAAATGGACATTCAACATCCAAACACCGTCTAATTTGGTAAGTTAGAGGCATAGTTATGAGGGGCATATAATAAACAGGGGGAATTAAGTTTGTCGACTGCCATACAGCTGTAATTTCAAATTATAAAACACCGTCTTACCTGGAAAACATAATCAATTTCATTCATAATCACTGTATTAATTTTGATTATCCATTTTCAAAGAGTACAAATAAGCTCAATCTTTGTTATCTGGGGATTGGTTGTTTTTGAACAATTGGTTGACCTCTGGGGATTAGGCAGAGGTTATTATTTGTCTTGTATCCTCATTAGCCAGAATGCCTATTGTTTCATGGACATCGCTACTTAACCCAATTATCACCTGCGGTCAGTTCACGAATATTCATGCATGAACAAGCAGATCTCTGATTGGCTCGTGTCGTTCACTATGGGGAATACGTATATCATTAGTATGCTGTCAATCAAGCATGGATACTCTTTTGGGAATAGAAGACCTTCAGTTATAGCTGTCAATCAAAATCAACGAATCTTCAACGAACATATTTCGCCGAAATCCCGAACGATGCTCGAATAAATCATATCTGGCGAAACCAAATTTCTGAAATACATAAATTGTAGTTTGATCATTCCAGTATTAAAACTAACCCGGCATTGAAACAACAAGCCGTTTCTTGTAGTTTGATTCGAGTATAACAACTAACGGCCGGCATTGAAACAACAAGCCACGGCCATTACAAATGGCTAACCCGGCATTGAAACAACAAGCCTTTCTTGTAGTTTGATTCAGAGTATAACAACTAACGGCCGGTGTAATATGCGTAACTGTCCCCCATGATAAACTGTCCCCGGGGTCAAGTTAGAATAGATAGGTAACATGATAAACTGTCCCCCATGATAAACTGTCTCCCCGTGTATATATAAATTTCGAACAGTCCGAAACAGCTATTTTGAGAACTGTTTAATTGCCAAAATTATATATAACAGTGTATGAAGTTTATCGGTCAATAAGAAGGATGATAAATACAATTGAAACTAATCGCTTGCAGTAATAAAACATCAGGATATAACTGATGAGAGAGACATGAATAGAAAACTCCATACGATGATAAAATTAAAGTTTACGTACGTGACATTTCAGTTGAGTGTGGAATTATAATTATTTCCCTGTCCAAACAAAACAATACCTAGCTCATTATTATTTTCATCCTGTTCGAAAAAAGCTTATCTACAAAAAACATATTAATTGAGCCTGTAATCTAAATATACGTTTTTCCTGTTTACTTCGGCCGTTCGTTTTTCATGACTCAAAAACTTGTTCTGTTGAAAAACAAACCTTTTTAACTCTTTATTCTGTAATATAGAGGGGAGACAATTTATCATGGCTTGGTTCACGGTAAAGGAGGAAGTTCACCTAGCATGCATTGCGCGCCTCGCTCATTATGCATATTTTTTTCATTTCCGCTCGTGAATTTGTTGTTTACATGTCGATTTGACCGCCAAGAAAATGTAGGTTTTTCGCGTTGTTGGAGGTTTCTATCGTCAATCCTTATGTTTATAAGAAGCTTGGACATTCTTCTGAGACACAGGTTAGTATTCTTAGAGTTTTTAGCATTTAAAAAGACAAAATATGCACAATCAACGAACATGTTTCAATGAAGACTGAATGTTTTGATAAGCGAGGTTTGTTTGTGGGCTTTCAATTATGTAGAAATACGTTGATATTAAATAAAGACTTTATGAAAAAAGTTATATAATCATGAAATACGGTATTCAAACTTTGTTTTGACCTTTAGGTCTCCCTAAGTCTCCATGTTTAAGTCTGCTACGGCCATTTCAATCTCCAGGGTAAAATCGCTAACTTCAGTACATTCCCCCTTCTATTATAGAACAGTAGATGAGAGGTTTAGTGTATGAGATGATTCCCCCTCTTTCGACGACTGCCCAGAAGAGGATGAAGATGTAGATCCCAGTCATCACCCTCTCAGACTACACAGACTACACTGTACGGCTAAATCAAAGGGAAGATGGTTCCATTTTTGTGCCTGGAAGAGCCTTCCCCCCTGCAAGACACAGGGGTTCCATAAGGCAACGCTTGCGCTGCCCTGTTATGGGTCAACCTCCAGTCCCTAACCACGTGCGGCTGAATTGAGCCTTTGTACCCCATGTAACAGCCAAGCTTTCTGTCTACACTACTGAAACGTGATCACCAATGTGTGAGAATTTTTAATTATAATTCTTGTGTAGGATCAATAATTTTTCAATGTAAAAAAAAACAACAACACCAAAACAAGGCTGGTCAGAAAGTTTTGGAAATATAATTTTTGATGAGCATTTTAGAGTGATGGCACACAAACATAATACCGTGTCAGTAGTTACAGTGACTAATAGTCAAATCAAAACAAAATAGAGTGATTGCAATAAACCCATGAAATAAAAAATTAGATGTTAGTGTGTATAAATAGTCTATTTTACAATAACAGAGCGAAATCTCGCAATCTGATTGGCTCTCAGCCATTGTCTATAAGAGGACAGACACATAGAACTGACGAATCGCTCGTGCACGGATCCAGCGCGCGCTTGAAACGGTTTTTCTTTCAAACTTTGTCCTTGCTTTTGGATGTTTTTTGACTTTGTTATTGTAAAAAAGAAATCGCAAGCGGTTTTCCATTGTCTGTACTCTTATTCTCACTACGCTCGTGGTTCCACTTGAGTTTTGAACATTTTGTGACGTCAAATCCATTGTCAATAAGAGTACAGACAATGGAAAACCGCTTGCGATTTGTTAAATAGACAATTAAAGGAAACAGTGGGGATTCTCCCATAATTTGTAGGTGGGGTAGTCCACTGGGATAATAATAAATTATGTTAGTATGTTATTTAGTATGGAGGGGAGAGTTGTTCAAAACTAGTATGATTCTTTTTTAATTAGAAAAGACAGTTGTATGAATATTCCTTTTCATCTTTTGGCCATTTCCCTTGTTTTGTCACAATAACTGTTGGGATATATCTAAATCCATCCACATAATAGCTATAACAGTAATCAATACTTTTGTATTTTATTACTTGGAGCTTCTTGTCTTGCACTGCAACCGGGGGGGGGGGGGGTACTCCCTTTGTCCAAGTGGTAGGGGTGATCGGTCGAATAGATCATCTGCTTCTCTCTCTTCTTCCTGTTCTTCTGATTGTGTACTTTCACTTTCTGATTCACTTGATGTCTCAACTAAATCATTGCATTCCTGTTGGTTCTTGGATGGGTGTAGGGTGTCAGAATTGTGAACTTAACAGCTACAATGACATCCTTTGTTTTCGGAGGTAATAAACAGTTACAATGAAGAAGAAACTCTGTTTCTAATCTTGGAAACTCTGGATGTCGTCTTTAAGAGTTATCTGAATTCAAAGTGCGAAGTTATGTGGTACGAACGAAGTTGATATTGTAGACTGATTCTCGAGAAGTTCAAATTTACATATCAACACAACACTCTTGCTTTCCTCAACCTACAATAGGTAGGTAAATTTATTTATACTCAAAGTATAAAATGAGCCATAGGATCGTACAGAATATATTCGAGATAAGCTTAAGTTACTATAAGCTTAAAACTACGAAATATGTGATAATTTGTTTTGATATTTGAGAACCTAGAAAGGCTAGAAATTGACATGACAAACGACAAACGAAACAAAAAATAGGTTTTTTAATAATAATTACCTCGATCATGGAGCTAGATAAAACTTTTATTACCACTGGAAATTGTTTTCGCTCTACCAAATCCAAATTGTCACCGTACAGCTACAGAAAGAGAGCCATGCAGCTCGTCGTCTTTCACTCAAATTGGTCGGGAAACATGGCCCGTGACACAATTTCACAGAAGTTGAAATCTAATCGGTTTTGAATGTCAATACAATGAAGGTAAAGAACATTTGAAGTGGCAAATAGTTCGCAATTGACCTCTAAAATTTCCATGTCGATGTTTTACCGTGTTGCTCCCGTTCATGGCTGCTATGGAAAAGTGGATAAATCACGTCACTTGTTTTGATAATATAGTCGCGCGAGGCGCGCAATGCATGCTAGGCGAACTTCCTCCTTTGTCCACGGTTATGATATCTTGTCTCCATCTTGTAATATAGAGGGGAGATATTTTATCATTGCTTGGTTCACGGCTATGATATCTTGTCCCCCTCTTGTAATATAGAGGGGAGACAATTTATCATGGCTTTCACGGTTATGATATCTTGTCCCCCTCTTGTAATATAGAGGGGAGATATTTTATCATGGCTTGGTTCACGGCTATGATATCTTGTCCCTCTCTTGTAATATACTGAGAGGGGAGACATTTTATCGTGGCTTGGTTCACGCAGTATGATATCTTGTCCCCCTCTTGTAATATAGAGGGGAGATATTTTATCGTGGCTTGGTTCACGGTTATGATATCTTGTCCCCCTCTTGTAATATAGAGGGGAGATATTTTATCATGGCTTGGTTCACGGCTATGATATCTTGTCCCCCTCTTGTAATATAGAGGGGAGACAATTTATCATGGCTTGGTTCACGGTTATGATATCTTGTCCCCCTCTTCAGTGTAATATTTGTCAAACAGCTTTCAAAACTTATACGGCAAACTTATACGGCAAACTTCGCTTTCCAACATCTTTCCGTACGAATACACGTCACTGGCCTTGCTTTCTTTGTGACCTTCGATGATTTCCGGCGCTAGAAAACTCACTGCAACCCTCCTTCGTTCTTCGCCCTTCTCCATCTGCCTGCTCTTTCCAAAGACAATTATTATTGGCTGAAAACCATCACTCACAATTTCCAAAAGTACATTGTTTGTTTTCAGATCATTGTGCAAGTAGCACTTATTGTGAATAAACTGTAATACAATACAAATATCGCGAAATATTTGAACTGAAAAGCATTTTCCCCTTGACAGCTTTCTGGAGCGTAAGGCTTTCTGTTTCGGTCCCGTGAAATTGTAAGATTACGGAGTAGGGCATTTTCACAGAGTGAACCCCCAGAAGAAGTGGTAGTCCAGGATGATCTCCAAGCCGACAGAGGACTTCAGCCTCGTGAAGAACCTCCTTCTTACATCTTTCTTTTTCTCTTACAGAGTCATTTCTCATATTCATTTCCTTAACCACTACATTAATTTTGCGATACGTGGCAAGATAAACAGTTCCGTAAGTTCAAAGTATTCACTGTAACTGTAATTGGATTTAAACTGAGGTGAATATTATAATCCAATTTACTAAAGCGTCTCTAGCAACTAAGGCGTCGTGTGGCGTCCCGTAAAAAAAGGTACGCGGATCGTCATTGATAGCCGTGAACCAAGCCATGATAAAATGTCTCCCCCCTATATTACAAGAGGGGGACAAGATATCATAGCCGTGAACCAAGCCATGATAAAATGTCTCCCCCCTATATTACAAGAGGGGGACAAGATATCATAGCCGTGAACCAAGCCATGATAAAATGTCTCCCCCCTATATTACAAGAGGGAGACAAGATATCATAGCCGTGAACCAAGGCATGATAAAATATCTCCCCCCTATATTACAAAAGGGAGACAAGATATCATAGCCGTGAACCAAGGCATGATAAAATATCTCCCCTCTATATTACAAGAGGGGGACAAGATATCATAACCGTGAACCAAGCCATGATAAATTGTCTCCCCTCTATATTACAGAATAAAGAGTTAAAAAGGTTTGTTATTCAACAGAACAAGTTTTTGAGTCATGAAAAACGAAATGCCGAAGTAAACAGGAAAAACGTATATTTAGATTACAGGCTTAAATATGTTTTTTGTAGATAAGCTTTTTTCGAACAGGATGAAAATAATAATGAGCTAGGTATTGTTTTGTTTGGACAGGGAAATAATTATAATTCCACACTCAACTGAAATGTCACGTACGTAAACTACAGCACAACAAGCCAAGCAAAGTGTATACTTGGATGGAAAGATTTAATTTTATCATCGTATGAAGTTTTCTATTCATGTCTCTCTCATCAGTTATATCCTGATGTTTTATTACTGCAAGCGATTAGTTTCAATTGTATTTATCATCCTTCTTATTGACCGATAATCTTCATACACTGTTATATATAATTTTGGCAATTAAACAGTTCTCAAAATAGCTGTTTCGGACTGTTCGAAATTTATATATACACGGGGAGACAGTTTATCATGGGGGACAGTTACACATATTACACCGGCCGTTAGTTGTTATACTCGAATCAAACTACAAGAAAGGCTCGTTGTTTCAATGCCGGGTTAGCCATTTGTAATGGCCGTGGCTTGTTGTTTCAATGCCGGCCGTTAGTTGTTATACTCGAATCAAACTACAAAAAACGGCTTGTTGTTTCAATGCCGGGTTAGTTTTAATACTGGAATGATCAAACTACAATTTATGTTGATCAGAAATTTGGTTTCGCCAGATATGATTTATTCGAGCATCGTTCGGGATTTCGGCGAAACTATGTTCGTTGAAGATTCGTTGATTTTGATTGACAGCTATAACTGAAGGTCTTCTATTCCCAAAAGAGTGCATGCTTGACTGACAGCATACTAATGATATACGTATTCCCTCGAGTGAACGACACGAGCCAATCAGAGATCTGCTTGTTCATGCATGAATATTCGTGAACTGACCGCAGGGGTGAAGTAGCGATGTCCATGAAACAATAGGCATTCTGGCTAATGAGCACCAAAGGAAGACATGAAGAAGGTGTATGTCGCATTATTTTCTTGCTGCGTGACAAGAGCCATCCATTTGGAGCTGGTTGAAGACCTTTCCGCAGAGGCATTTAGACGAGCCGTACTGAAGGAGGTTTGCAGCAAGACGGGACACACCGAAGTTAATTAATTGTTTCAGATAATGCAAAAACATTTAAAGCCACCGACAAACCACTTAAAAGTCTTTTTAGCCATCCAGAAATAGTAAGTGAGTTAGAAAATGAGAAAATTGAATGGAGGTCAGGAGGGTTTTTTGAGAGAATGGTTGGATCAGTAAAGAGGTGCATAAGGAAGATGATAGGCAACGCAAAACTAACGTTTGACGAGTTGTTTAGTGTGTTGGTAGAAGTGGAAGGAACGTTGAACATGTGTCCCCTCACCTACGAGTGCGATGAAATGGGAGAGGAGGTGCTCACATCGTCACACCTATTCTTTGGTAGGAGAATTCAGACCATGCCAGACGAAGTTGAATTGTAGAAGATGAACAGGAGAATGAGAGTAGTTGTAGCAAGAGGTTTAGGTACTTAAGCCTTAGGTTAGCACATTTCTGGAACAGTCTAATAAAATTTCACCGAGGTAAGGTAAGCAATGACGCTAAACTTATCCAGACAGGTGATGTAGTGACAGTGTTTGAGAGAAACAAGAAAAGGGGACAATGGAAATTACCCGGGGGGGGGGGGGGGGGGTTACTCCCGGAAATTTAGGATAGGGGTGTGCCCCCGGGATGTTGAAACCCTGACCCTATTTAAGGATGAAGAATTGGAAAATTCATACCCTTTCCAAGGACTTGTCACTGAAATATAGACCCAATTTAAGGAAAAAGTGAATAGCATACTATTCGCGGCAGTCCCTTTCACGCTCGCTTAATAAGAGATGGAGAAATGCAACCGCGCTTGAGTGAGTTGGAAGTGCAAAGGGATAGGGTCAGGGAGGGGGAAAGAGCACGGTAGCTTTTGGAGGCAAGCGCGAAAGAGAGTGTCAAGCCAGGTCACGGCTGCCAATAGCCGAAGGGTTCTTACGCGAACTGGGCAGTAATTAGATGCAGAGCTCTTATTTATACTCGCGCTGCAAGGGACTGGCGCGAATAGCATACTATTCGCGGCAGTCCCTTTCACGCTCGCTTAATAAGAGATGGAGAAATGCGCCCGCGCCCATAAGCTTAGCGTTTGATGCGGTCTAATACCAAGTCACTCGAGACCTTTGCCAATACTCAAAAAGCCAAGTCCAAAACTTAACTAGGCAGGACCCTCCAACCACCCAAAACTTAGGATGAGTGGCTTGCGTGGAAGGCATAGTGAAACGCGCGAGACTGTTCAAGCTAGTGTATGACACTATATATGGAGGCAGCTGCAGCCACAGAAAGGTGGGCGTGAATCGATAATCTACAGGCTGCCAGCCCTTGGGTGGTAAAAGGAGATGGAAATATAAGGTAAAGCGTTTCTGCGCGGGAGTAACCCACCCAAGGGATGACAGCCTGAGCGTCAGTAATCCGACTAGGGCGTGATTAGACACCCTTTCAGGCTACCATAGGAGATAGGGAAAACGGCAAATAGCGCGGGAGAGGACACAAAACAAAAACTCCACAAAATGTTAGAGCAACGGAAATAAAACGAAAATAAAACGAACAGGGACAGTACCACGTATCTGAGGCACAACACCATCACCGAATTAATAATTCTTGTAGCGCCCACAAAGGGCCAACAGTGAAAATACCGTAAGGCACGCACAAACAATGATATGCGAAAACGGGAAGAACAAAGGGAGACAATCACAAAGGATAGGAAACAAAGGGAGGTGTGGAGGGAGGGACAACAACAAAGAGAAACAATACAACACCAAATTGGATGCAAATGCGAGAAGCAGCAAATCTGCAAATGTCGAAAACACAAATATACCCAAAACCGAACAACTAAGTCGAATTTGCACCGTCTTGACAATATATAGGGTGCAGAACGCTATAATAATAATAATAACGCTAAGGGAAATCATTGCTCAACATTAACCAATACAATAATACAATACAATAACTTTTATTTAAACACGATAATATTTAAAGCTAAAGCTTGTGGGGTCGTGTAGAACATAATTATAAATAATAATACATAACATAATACTATATTTCACTAGAATATATAAGCAACTAGAATGCTTGGACATTACGTCACGGTACGCAAAGGGAAATATCAAGCACAAGCCATACGACAATGTTCAACCTCATACTCCTAAGCATGCAAAACTTATAAACGAGGCAAAGGGGAGGGAAAGCATGCATAAAGTAAAGATGACGTTGTATCATGTTGTATAGTACCGACTATAGCGTGACACAAACAAACAACCGAGAAGGGAAACTGAGGGAAATGCAACTCCACAAACCCGGTGTTTGCGAGGCGAAGCACGGCCATAAACAAAAACTCACTGTATATAGAATTCAACACACGTGCAAACTTTTAGGGAGCTGAGGGAAATGCAACTCCACAAACCCGGCGTTTGCGAGGCGAGCACGGTAAACAAACACTCACTTTAGAGTTCAACACACGTGCAAACTTTTAGGGAGCCGAGGGAAATGCAACTCCACAAACCCGGTGTTTGCGAGGCGAAGCACGGTAAACAAAAACTCACTTTAGAGTTCAACATACGTGCAAACTTTTAGGGAGCCGAGGGAAATGCAACTCCACAAACCCGGTGTTTGCGAGGCGAAGCACGGTAAACAAAAACTCACTGTAGAGTTCAACACACGTGCAAACTATTAGGGAGCCGAGGGAAATGCAACTCCACAAACCCGGTGTTTGCGAGGCGAAGCACGGTACACAAAACACTCACATTAGAGTTCAACACACGTGCAAACTTTTAGGGAGCCGAGGGAAATACAACAACACAAACACGGTGTTTGCGAGGCGAAGCACGCTATAAAACCAAAACTCACTGTAGAGTTCAACACACGTGCAAACTTTTAGGGAGCCGAGGGAAATCGAACGAACTTGAAAACGACCTAGAAAAAGTTTATACCTGAAAGGACCATGGTCTGGATTCGCAGCAGGTACTTATATACTTGGTTGGGTTGAATTCTCAACGCCTGGGCTTGTTCAACAGCAGCTAGGACAGGAATTTGTTCATCGGCCATGACTGAGTAAGGATAGGTAGCGTAGTGAAGGGTTCTTACGCGAACTGGGCAGTAATTAGATGCAGAGCTCTTATTTATACTCGCGCTGCAAGGGACTGGCGCGAATAGTATTCCTTTGGACAAATCAAACTTATGTTATACAAAAGGTCATTGTTTCACATATGCAGATCAGGCGAGTCTTGTTTAGGCGAAAAACAGCATGATTTTGATACATTTTTGCTTTTTACTGCATTGTTAAAATACAAATCAAAAACCTACCAACGGAATATAAAAGACCAATACTATTCTTCCCAGTAAACTGCGACACAGTCGATTTTTTTTACCGCGTTCGTAGCGTCTGTGTTTGTAACCACGTGATGTGAATTTTGTTCCACGTGAACAAGTTTTTGACACCACGTGATGCGCTTGCAACGAGGTTTATAAGCAAGCTAGAGTTTGATTTGGTCGGAAACGTTGGGCAAGAATTCATTAAATAACCACAGTAAAATTACTACACCAGTTTGTTGCACGTGTATTTTCTATACGGGAAAAGCTCAAGTTTATAGAAAGGTCGCGTTAGTAACACTACTACAGTAATTAATTAGGCTTGCTTTCTTCATCAACCAATCAAAACGGATGGTTCCCACGCCTGAAATTGACAAGATATTTTGCGATCTTAATATTGGCACGATGACTGATCATTTGATCTTTGATGAGGTCCGGGGCCCGAGAGAAAGCAATTTTCAGTGTGCCTTGCATGTCGCCGTAGATGTTTTTCTAAGGCTAAAGAGCTTGCTTGATATATGTGGGGGGATTTAGCTTTTTTCTTGTTTTCAACTTCGTCCTTTTCTAGATACAATCATGACCAGGGCGGGAGGAGAGATATGACGGACCGAAGTACGTCCACAAGGTACAAAATATGATCACGAGGTATAAAAAAGTGCATCACGTGACTACATTCCAATTGGCACGAGCGGCGTTTCAAAATCGATAGTGTCGCAGTTTACTGGGAAGAATAGTATGTAAGGAATGAATAAGCTGGCAATTCAAGCACAAATAAAGAGGTTTGAAGGTGGCATTTTCCGTTTCTTCAAAGTCAATCGAACTGAAATCTCTGAAGAGATATAGGAGAGCGTGACATACGCTGCACACAAAATCCCTCTGAATTCTTTGGGAATTGTGTCAATCAAAAACCTACCGCCGGATTCTTATGCTCTGTAATTGTACGCGCATTTTGATATAAAATACATGTATATTAAACTTAATTAAGCGGTGGCAAAATGAAATCTAAAACTCTTTGTTTGGTAATTGTGAACATCATATTGGTGCTCTGTATCGCGGTCTGTATGTAGAAGCTACATAGGCCGGCGAATTCGCAAATAAATTATGGCTCGGAAAGGACGTTTTTTGAAGGCAATTTCCAATATTTACACGCACGAGATCAATAAGATAGTTCGAATTTGTGATATATTTTCCCGTTGAGGAAACATATGCAGCTTTTCCATCCTCTCTTATATTTTAGCTACCTGATTTTACACATTGTCAAAGGAAAAATATGAATTCAGAAATGATAAACCAGTCACGTACGAATCTGCTTTATTTAGCGGTCATAGTGAACAAATTGCTGGATCAATCGGGCCTCACGTGCATTAGTAAACAAAGCATTAACAAAAAACGTTGTCCGCGTGATACTGGATCCCAACAGGAGCAAATGTTCAATGATGCAGGACATAAGTTTGATATGATATACTATGAACTAACTCTGATTCACTTGTATAACAATACTCCAGTTTCGAGTTGTTTACGCACCTTGACAAAAAACGCATTTGCTCAGCCTTAGCCTCAATTCAGCGTAAATTATTCACAAATACGAACGAGAATGTGAAAAATGGGACAATAGAATCATTTTTTAATTCCACGGGTTATTCTCTGGATTGAGGCTAAGGCTGAGCAAATGCGTCTTTTGTCAAGAAGTACAGCAGTGTCTAAACAACTCGAAACTGGAGTATTCCCTGCATAGTAAAACGCTTTAATATATAATGCAGGAGGCTTTTATATTAATTATTTAAATTAGAGTTCAAAGGTCACATTCCATGTTTCCATGGTAACTATCATGTGTAATTGTGAACATCGTGGCTATTGCCAAAGTGTCAAGAAAAAAATATTACAAAGAGAAAGAATTAGACTACCCCCTCTTGAATAGTCCAGTTCCGAGTTCCTTTTATCTCTGTTTCAAAACGAATCTACGTGCGAAACCTTTCTTATGCAAATCTGTTTTCCTTTTTTCATGTAAATAAAACTCATTTTTCATATGAAAGGTTTCGCACGTAGACTCGTTTTGAAACAGAGATAAAAGGAACTCGGAACTGGACTATTGCGGCAGCCATTTTTTAAAGTTTGAGACCCAGGCCTAATATACTTGAGGCCTTCAATATTTAGATAATGTAGAGTGCAATTTAGAAAAGCGTGAAATACTGTAGTACTAACTTTAAATAGTAGTGCTATTTCTATTTCTATTGTTTTCTATTGTTTCATTAGTGCTATTTAGTACTAATTAGTTATTTAGTTTTCAAGCTTTTCTAAATTGCACTCTACTGAAAGTTCTCATAAAAATAACATATTTTGCATAATCTGTGCCACAATTCGCCAGACTTTTCGTCAAACTCTGGTTGTGGGTTTGTTGCCTCCATTCCCAATTCCCCATTCCTCATTAATTCACAAAAAGGTTAATAACGTCTAGTTGTTATTTAATCAGCCAACATGATGTTTGAACATGATAGAGTGCAATTTAGAAAAGTGTGAAATAGTACTAATTTTAAATACAGTAAAAACCCGCATAAAAGAACCCTATTTTTCCAAGTCAGGCTGAAATGGTTCTTATATATTGGGTGTCTAGTGAGAAAACAGGCTGAATAGGTTCTTAACAGGTTCTTATTTACAGGACAAAAAAATTATTGTTCCTGATATGGTGTATAACATTGACCCTGAAAGGTATAATATTCACACTAAACATTAACAACCCAACTGTATAGTAAATATAATATTTCAGCATATTCAGCACCGACTGTACTGGTGTGTTCTGAGCTATAGTCATTTTCTCATAAGAACATGCTTCATTTGTCAGGCTGAACTGGTTCTTATATATTGGGTGCTTAAATGGCTAAATTTCAGCCTGGAGGTTCTTAATCCACGGTTTCTTATATGCGGATTTTTACTGTAGTACTAAATAGTGCTATTTCTATTGTTTTCTATTGTTTCATTAGTGCTGTTTAGTACTAATTAGTTATTTAGTTTTCAAGCTTTTCTAAATTGCACTCTAACGCGCCTGGCGTTATTTATGCATAGATAAACTGAGGTTACTGAAATATTAATTAGTTTTAGGACGTGAAAACAGATATTAAGGTACAGTATTTAATCTAATAAACGGCTAATATTATAAAAGCGACGATTAAGTTAAGGACATCAAAGACATCAAACAAGTTGAATTGTTTTGAGAATACCCATTCTCTAAATTATAGTTAAAGACAAATTAAAAGATAAGGTAGCCAATAATAATGATAGAAGTCATATCCCAACTGTCACTTCCACTTCAATCAGTTTCACAATTAGCAGAGAGAGAGTTTAAAAAACGTGACATATAATAATAGCACATAGCACATATTTCAATAGCTGTGTTATTGTCATGTTCATATTCAAGGCGAATTGTGGCTCATTATAACTGAAGAACACGTTCCCAATGTAAAGGTAAAGCACTGTCTTGATATTACAGGTTCCCGGTAGTGCGCTTTCTGGTACCAGTATTTACTATTTACTTGAATCAAACACAATCCTTGTCGTTTGGAAAACTTAGTAGATTCATACTATGCCCTTTACTTGCTTGGCGTTTCGTGTACTTCAAAGCCCGACAAAAAAAAGACAACAAAATACGAGACAATTTGCGCGACTAAATTATCTCTTTGAGAAAAAAACGATTGCATCTCCGCTCTCCGCTGCGCGCTGCGAAAATAAAAACAACAGAAAAAGAGAACAGGATATATTCAAGACCAGATCAAAGATCTCAATGAGACGACTCACGGATCATTTCAAAATCATTGTAACATTTGCCACCAATTTTATAGTGTCCATGCTCTCTGACATAGTCAAAATATAAACATAGTCAAAATCACGTACAAATTACAACATTTTACTCGAAATGTTCGTAAATGACAACATTTATACCTGTGAATTCACAATATATATTATCTTAGCTGTAATATAAGATAGTTTTGAAAGTAACAGCTTTAAAATTTAATGGGGCAAAATAGATTTTGAAGAGCTCGGTTGTAGTGATTTCCACAAGCGACAGTGACCTTGTTGTCACGGTCAGATGAGATAACTGTAATACGCTAAATAATACTCTAATAATACTAATACTTCTAATACGCTTGCTCCAAACACATTTTTACCGTGAAAATCGAATTCAGCGTTAAATTTCCGCTATTTTTGGTATAAGGTATTTTGGTATGATTAATTTCAATGGGGAAAACTTCTGAAAACTATATGTCTTTCCTGCTATTGTTGATAGTCTTTTGACTGTTTGAACTCATAAAAATCAGAAAAAATCTGCTTTGAAATAAAATGAAATGATTATAAAATATGTTCTTTGGGATCTAGTTTATTATACCAACTGGTTCATATCATGAAGAAAAATCATGTTTCCATGTGCAATCTTCCTTCGTCCTTCGGAGGCATTTGATAAACAATTTATTTTCTTGTCGCAAGTTCGTACTTAAAATTCTCGATTTCCCCCCATCAGATATGAAATGGAAATGAGTTTTTTATTTGGTGTCAAATATGTCAATCTTAGGATACTATTCGCGGCAGTCCCTTTCATGCCCGGGGGGAGCACTACCGGAAATTTAGGATAGGGTGTGCCCCCGGGATCTCGAAACCCTGACCCTATTTAAGGATGAAGAATTGGAAAATTCATACCCTTTCCAAGGATTTGTCACTGAAATATAAACCAATTTAATGAAAAAGTTAATATATAGTCAGTTCCTTTTGGAAATCGCTAATATCAGAAGTGCATACGCTGGCTGTTACGCTAAGCGGATTTTTTAGTCAACATAAAAAAGTGTACCCAAATTAAATATTGAATATTTTTATTTTATTTTATTTTATGGTGAAAAAAGCAAAATATTGTACCCCATTTAAGGATCTGGAGGTTCAAGAACATAGCATATATATGGGATTACCCCCCCCCCCCCCCCCCCCCCCGGGCTTACATGCTCGTAATAAGGAATGGCGGAGAGATAATGACGACCACGACAAAAGTTAAATAATCAGTACCCGGCGTCGTTAATCGAACAAAGGCTGTGTTTTCACTACGCATTTTAGGTCGCCTAAAAATCCTTTAGGTGTTTGCTGACAGACCAACTTTAGACTAGTATAATTTGCTGATAACTTTTTGTAACGTTTATGAAGAACACATCTGATTACAAACGGTCTCTTCGAAGAAATTGTTACAGTATCAGTTTAGTTAAGAAACGATGGGAATTTCTTCAAAACTCTGCAATTTCGATCTTTTTGATAGTCCTTTACGAACGTCTGTTGTGTGCTACGAGAGATTACATAAATAAGCTGACACTGAGATATCTGTCAACCGCTTTGCTGTGAGTGGCTGCTGTGTTTACTTGGACAGATAAAACCATCTTGCTACGTAGTCTAACTTTGGTGTGATTTCCGTTGTTTTAGAGACGACTTTCTAAGTGAAAACACTCTGCATTTTTAAACTCGCTTAACTTTTTCTAGGCTGTTTTCACTGTATTTCCGGAATTCCCGAGTTAAACTAGTCTAAATTGTCCCAGTGAAAACACACCCTAAAAATCAATCGAATCCAATCGAACCCAATCGTTCGATTGTTTTGCGATTGGTTCGGCCATCGAACAGAATCGAACCGGAACTTTTGGGAGAATTCGATTAGCGAACACAAATCGAACCAATCGAACCAATCAATCGGATTAGTTCGATTTTGTTCAGTGAAAACATAAAAAAAATAAATAAACACTGCAGTGTAAAATCGGAAGATTTCTGCCATCTAATAACCATGTAAGCCAAGGCAACTAAGTAGTTTCATCGTAACACAGGCAACAGTGTACATCATGTACAAGATACTACATAGTTCATATTATCGCGCGATCAAATTCATTAGCGCGAGCGTGCATCCATTTAACAAATAGAACAGCTTTTTCCGTGCTCCGTTCAGTAATACAGCACGAAGGAAGTGACGAGAGCACGAAAGAAGTGTAGGGAGAGCACGAGCCGTTCTATTTGCTTTATTATATAGAATGGTGAGAAAAAGGGCAAGAAAGTTGAGGATTCTGTTGTGTTTTTGAATAACATTTTAGCGAGTAAAGTGCGCGCGCTACTGACGCCAGTTACGCCATCGAGCGCTCTCGATGGCGTAACTGGCGCGCTCGCCATCGAGCGCGCTCGCTCTCGCTACCGTTCTCTGATACAGCACAGTTTTCAGCCAATCAGAGCGCGCGGATTGACTTGACTATATAATAAAACTTGGTGGTGCACGGCCGTACTCCATCAAATGACGTGTGTAAATGTTTTCACCACGCGACGAAGAAACTTTTTCTTAGCGAATCTCACTGCAGGGCAAAAAAAATCAAAGTTATATACGAAAATGAAGAACAATAATTCTAACTTTCCAAAATTTTATAGGAAAAAACGTCGATTGTTTCAGTAAAATATGAACACGTCGTACGTGTATTGTATTTAAAAAATCAATCACAATTGAAAGTTTGTTTCTCGTCATTCCTTATTATCGCTATGTTGTAAAAGAATTGGTTCATGCTTTTAGCTGTGCGTCTATCGAGTTATGGATGCACTTGGGAAGTTTGGAGAGCACTTGAGCAGCTAGAGTTGCTCTCGGCCTCTTACGCTTCTCTCGTGCTCTCCAAACTTCCCGCGTGCATCCATAACTCGATAGATGCACGCTAAATAACTAATGCCACCAGTGTTCTCATAATGTTTTTCTCCCACACACAAAAGATCACTCATGTTATCCTTTGACAAACCACCGACCACATCTGGCGATTCTTATTTGACCGCGGAAATTACTGGGAGTTTTGAAAGCGCGGAGCATGAAAGATGTACAATCAGTTCGATTATGTTCGATTAATGAAACGTTCGATTATCGAATGTTCGATATTGGCAAAATGTTTCAAATGCTTGGGAGAATTCGATTACGCTAGATTGTCGAACTCAATCAAAACCAATCGAACGATTGGGTTCGATTGGATTCGATTACCGAACGTTCGATTGATTACGCCGGGTTAGTAGCAACAAGTTCGCACTTTTAAAGCCCGTTTCCACCATAACTCCACTCAGTCCTATTACCATTCACTTCAAGAAAATTGTGCTCATGTTCAGATGTAATTGGGTCTGGTGGAATACGACGCGGAGTGCGGAGTTACGTTAGAAAATCATGGTGTAGTAGACTCCATGTTTTCTACCAAAGTGGAAAACGCGGAGTCCTAAAAAATGAAATCAACAAATTAAATGAAAAATGTTCTTTTTAGCCTCCAAGTTCTTTTTCTTTCTTTTTTTCTTTCTTTCTTTCTTTTCTAACGTATGTTTTGTTCCGGCCAGGCAACACAGGCTACAAAACCACCAGAATTCGTGATTATCGCATATTTTTCGGTAGACTCCGTGTTTTCTGTTTTCTACCAAAGTGGAAAACGCGGAGTCCTGAACTTGGAGTCGAAAAAGAAGCAAATTTATATCCACAATATAAATTATAGTTAATGACACAACCGCATCCCGTTCTGCACATATAAGTTGAGTAGAGGCGAGAGATGGGCTGCCGTTCACAGTCCCATGCACTGGTCACCGCATCGGCTCATCTCAACCAATCAGATGCTCTGGTGCACGTGCCCGGTATATTCCAACCCACCATGGCTCTCACTGTCGTACGCTGTCTAGCACGTTGCCAGTCGCTGACAGCTTGGCTATGTTTACTTCCCACACCCACCCACCACCCTACTATGCCCCGCTCTCACCTCTGCTCTCAGTTCATTAGTTTTCAGTTGTGATATTAGTGTGATTACTTGTACCAGACAATAAGTCTACTATAAGCAACACTACTATAATTTTGCTTTTTTCCAAGTTAAACATGGTTAACTATATTTAGTTTGAACACTGTCAATTACTGAACATTTAGATCAAACATATTACCTCCATATTATTGTTATTGTAGAAGTGTAGCATTGTGCATGCAAACGTTAATGTTAAAAGATAAATTTAGTAATAAAATTGGGATGGGATGAAGTGCTCCTTTAGGTCACCCTTTCCTCCATAGACTCACAACTCTGCTTATCACATGTCCACTTCTCTGTCCCCATGGGGATGACCAATCCCTGGGACAGTTACCATCTCTGCTTCCTCACTGTTACTATGGGGATTACTCCCCCTGATGCGTATTGGTTACCTGGGGGATTAGGACCCCCAAGAGGTGGTGTGCCTGGGGGATTAGGACCCTCAGGGGTGTGTACCTGAGGGATTAGGACCCTCAAGAGGTGGTGTGCCTGGGGGATTAGGACCCTCAAGAGGTGGTGTGCCTGGGGGATTAGGACCCCCAGGGGTGTGTACCTGAGGGATTAGGACCCTCAAGAGGTGGTGTGCCTGGGGGATTAGGACCCCCAGGGGTGTGTACCTGAGGGATTAGGACCCTCAAGAGGTGGTGTGCCTGGGGGATTAGGATCTCCAGGGATGTGTACCTGAGGGATTAGGACCCTCAAGGGTGTGATGGTTCTAGGGTGTCCCTTATCTATTTCCTATGGAGTGCTTCATCCTCACCCCCTTACCCACAAATTGTGTATGTCTACTGTTATGGGATAGTGGGTTGGAGTCATTAACTCCAAGTTCAGAAAGAATGTCTTTTCTTTTCTTTCTTTCTTTCTTTCTTTCTTGTTTTCACTTTCTCTCTCCCTCTCTCGATTTTTATGTTACTGCAAAATGAAAAAGATTTATATCAGAGACCAGTAACACGAAACGCCAAGCAAGTAAAGGGCAGAGTATGAATCTACTAAGTTATCAAACGACAAGGATCAGTTGTGTTTGATTCAAGTAAATAGTAAATACTGGTACCGTACAGAAAGCGCACTAACTACCGAGGGAACCCTGTAATAATCAAGACAGTGCTTTACCTTTACATTGGGTAACGTGTTCTTCAGTTAGAATGAGCCACAATTCGCCTTGAATATGAAACACGACAATAACACAGCTATTGAAATATGTGATATGTGATATTATTATATGTCACGTTTTTTTAAACTCTCTCTAAGTTAATTGTGAAACTGATTGAAATGGAAGTGACAGTTGGGATATGCCTTCTATCGTTATTATTGGCTACCACTATATTTTATATTTGTCTTTAACTATGATTTAGAAGACTAGGAAGGCGGCTTGCACTAAAGAGCGTCACGTCTGACCCAACACCCTTAAATCGAACAGTCAGTGTCAAATGAATTCCGAGAAATGAAAAGAGCAGCTTGAAATTAGTAACAAGGGCGAAGTTTCAGCGAATAATGTCTAGACACAGGAGAAATGGGAATACAAATAAACAATCCATCGTTTTCTAAGATTTTTAGTTGAAACTGGCATTGGATGGCACGGCTGCTTGCCATACCAGTGCATTTCCAAACAAAATCTTAGAAAAAGATCCATCTTATTTATTTTTGTCATTTTACCTGTGTCAGGACCATTATGCGCTGAAACTTCGCCCTTTACTAATTTCAGCTGCTCTTTTCATTTCTGGAGTTCAATTTTTGACACTGCTGGTTCGATTTAAGGCGTCCGTTGGGGGTCCATCGTGACCTCTTAGTGCAAGTCTCGCCTATACTATTGTATTCTCAAAAACTTCACTTGTTGATGTCTTTGATGTCTTTTAATCGTCGCTTTTATAATATTAGCCGTTATTTAGATGATAATACTGTACATCTTATATCTGTTTTCACGTCCTAAAACTATATTAATATTCAGTAACTCAGTTTTAACTATGCATAAATACGCCAGGCGCGTTTAGAGAGTGAAATTTAGTAAAAGCTATGCAAAAACTAATATAACTAATCAGTACTAAATAGCACTAATGAAACAATAGAAACAATAGAAAATTAGCAATATTAGTACTATTTAATAATTAGTACTAATTTCACACTTTTCAATGTAAATTGCACTCTATCATGTTCAAACATACGTGTGGCTGATTAAATAACAACTAGAGACGTTATTTAAAACTTTTTTGTGAATTAATGATGAATCGGGGAATTTGGAATGGAGGGGGAAAAAAGACACAACCAAAGGTTGACGAAAGTACTGGCGAAATGTGGCACAGATTATGCAAATTATGTTGTATTTATGAGTAAACCTTTTTCAGTACATTATCTAAATATTGACGGCGCTCGGACATAACTCGACGATCAATCCTCGTTTTTGTGAGCCGCATTGAAATCGACAAGTTTGATTACGAATCGCGACATTATAAGATCCGATAGCCAATAATGGCGTCCAATTTATAATTGTCATTAGTTTCTGGACTGACTAGCTTACGTAAGTCATGTAGAGAAACACAAAGCATTTATCGCCATGTCATGAGAGCGATAGGTCAGATCCAGAACAATGGCATTGAAATTGGACGCCATTATGCAGTTCGGTCTATAAGTGCTTTTTGTTAGTTTGTTGTTTGTTGTGTTGTTGTTGTTGTTGTTGTTGTTGTTGTTGGTTGTAAAGAAGGATACAAATAGTGGTGTGATACTGCTAAGAGAACGCTTGACTATAGTTATACTTTCCTTTTATTCTCGATAACTTGTCTTTACACATCATGTTCCACATTCTACACTCCTGGCTATCACTGACTCTATTCTACTTTACAAGTTGTATTCTCGTCTATCACTAACAGGGAACTCATACGACGTAAATATCATCATTTCCCTGCATAAAGATTTAAAACCATTTCCCGTCCCCATGTAGACCATGTACGTCCAACTGTGGTTAATACCCAATACCTTAATAAGCAGTTCAGCTGTCGTATC